>SNQJ01S0064384.1:40787-76634 GCA_010110895.2 Picea sitchensis
ATGAATATAATATATATGTTGGTTTTCCTGGTTTGGGTTTCCAGGTGAAAAATCTCTGTGTAATGTTTGTATTTGCCATTGTATCTTTTCTGTTCTTTTCTGAATATCAGTTTGCAGTAGATATTGTACAAGGTTAGAATTTACATGATCTCCATCGGCATAGGAAAAAGGAAGTTTTATTTTGCGTCAAAGTCTTGCATAAGGATATCGCCGATAGCCGATTCCCCTTCAGAATCGGTAAAAGACGAGGGGAATAGAAGTTAACAAAGAAAAAAAAGATATCGCCGATAGCCGATACCTGACACGCTTATCAGAATCGGGGAAAAACTAAAGGGATCTCAACAAAAATTTTGACCACGCTAAAGGATATTCATGATCGTCGATCCTCGATGCATTTTCAACATCAGGAATTTTTCGAGGAAGCTAATCCGAAGAAAGCGCTTGATAGGTTTATCACTGATCGTCGAGCCTGGATACTTTTTCAGCATCGGAAAGATAAGGTTTTTTTAAGAGTGAATAACTTAATGAAAGTACCGACTCTGATTAATACACACGAATTAGGTCACTTGTCTTCAACGCCATGTGTCTTTACTAGATTGGAGAACCATACGGTCTAGTTTTACCCTGAGTCATTCTTGGTTCCCTAGGTCCGAGTCATGTCTCTGAGTCAGCTTTGCATGGACAACATTGTATGGTGAGATGGATCGACGTCAGAGATTTTTGCAGAAGGACATCAATGAAAACATTCATAACACATCCCTGATCCCTGATCCACCCACTTAGAGAGTGACACGATGGGATGTTTTAGCGTTAGATACGATCAGGTTTTGGGAATTTAAGGATCTAATTAATACCAAATCCCACATTAGTTTCTACCTCGTGCACCAATCAAAAAATACGTTTGAAATCACCGATAGACCACATCACCCCCTGCGCCTCCGTCGTCAACCCACAATGAATTTAAGTTAAGGCGATTCAGTGACAGATCTGTTTAAATTTCACTCATCACCCGAATTGAATGGTTGATGCGACACGATAAGTTCTTCTCTGGTTTAAATTCTCTCGAGCTATTGTAAACAAAATCATTCTGCATGCAAGGAAATTCAGATCATCCAAAGAAGAAAGATGAGTAATTTGAAGGCTGCAAAGATCCCGTGAGTATCAAAATAACCAGGTTTTGCAAGATTTTAGGTATGTATCCAAGTATGTGGATTTTACATGGTTACAATTCATATATTTTTATCTGGTTTTGTTCTTTACACAGTCTCTAAAGTTTTATTTTAAGTTGCAGGAACAATGCCTCCAAAAAATCCAACCACCAAACGATCGATGAGGGCACCAAAGCTGAAAGAACTAGAGGTAGGCGAAGGATCTTCCCCAGGGTCCGCAAAGAAATTATATTACACTCTGAGGCTGGAAACTATCATCAAAACAACAATGAAGATGGTTTTTATTCATCCTCCAACCTTTAGAGATACAAAGGCAAGCACGAGGTCCAAGATGGCACTCCGACATTGGGGAGAAATATTTAACAAGATCATCCAGGAGGAATACCTGGAATATATACCACACAGTGATCCAAATGTTAGATTGCTCGACGATGAAGTGTTTCCGAACATTCGACGATCGTACCTTCATATGGTGGCGAGCAGAACCCCTTGTTTTCCCTATATTGAAGTCCTGAAGTGGCTCATCGACCACGCAGACAAACATAAATGTTTAATCAATGATGAAAATGGTGGGTGTGTCGAAGTGTTCTTATCGGTGGAAGTTTATAAATACTACAAGCTTAGAGATCCTAAGGAGTGGCTGAACACTGATTTTGTCATAAAGTTCTATGAGCGCCATGACACCAACCAGGTGATGGCCTCATGATTGAGGGAGGAAAATAAGTACACCAACCAGAGCACTGGCTGGTACGGGATGACCAATTTAAGGGAGCCATACATTTGTTTGATGGCTCTCATATTCCAATTATATGGTGAGAAGGACTTCTCCCAATAGGCATGGATTCCCTTGGCCTACACAGTGGCGATATCAGGGAGAAGTTTCAACTAGGGAGCGATAATTTCTAAACAACTGAGCATCTGCATACAATAAGCTTAGAAGTCGAAGGAAGGAGAAACACCAGCCTTTTACATGGCTTCATATTTGGTTGATGTCATGTGCGCCAAAAACATATTTGTCAACATGAATTTGAGCTAGCATGTCGTAGTGCTCCCAGTCACGTCTATTTCAGGGTGCTATGGGAGAACATGTATAAAAGGTCTTACTCCCTCATCTGTGATGAATTCATTGCACACATTTATTTCATTATTTTTAAGAAGTAATGCCCGAGACTATCAGCTACGACCAAGAAAATGATTTCCAAAGTAGGCCACTGGTACCTAGACGAGCGAGACACCTACATCAGGGTGTTCAGGGCCACCAGAGCACCACATCTCCTACCATCGCATGTCCCGAACCAACTTATAGTGGGATAAATATGCTATTAAACCATTTTGAAAGGCTACAACGACACCCTAGTCAAGGACAAGAAGCGGGCGTTCATTCCCTATGGTTTCCATGTAGGTTTCTACTTGGTTAAAGATATAGCTCAAGCCAAACAAGAAGGGCTAAGACAACTCGATTTCAGGTTCCATACATGCCGATTCTGCAAGCATGACCCAAAGGGCCTGGAGATCCTTTGTCAAGTTTGACCTATTTTGGGACTTCGACAAGTTGTCAAAGGCAGAGCGCAATTCGAAGTGGAGATCACGAGATCTCGGCCCATTGTTTAGGGATTTTTGGGTTTTGGGCTTATGTAACAGGTATGGGGATGTCGGCCCATGGGTTTACCCATGTCTAGGCCCTTTTGTAATGTATAAATATACATCTAGGTGATGTAAGGAGAGAGACATCTCTGTGATGTTGTGATAAGTGCAAGTGATATATGTAAATGCTTTGTGCATGCTGTGTTGGACACTTCGAGAGCTAAGTGCAAGTGGATGTAAAGAGGTTGTGCAGGGCTTGGTGTTGTAACCTAACCCAGGGAAGGAGGATCTGGTAGAGTGCACACAGATATCATGTCCTATGCGGAGTAGGATCTTGTGGCTCTGTACATGTAGATGATTGACAGAAGACAATAAAGAGAAGAAGAGTTGGTGGACGTAGCCCCAGGCTGGGGGTGAAGCACATATATCCTGTGTTGTGGCTGATTTGTGCACTATTGTTGTTTTATTGTTCATATGATTAATGCTTAGTGCAATGATGTATTCTTAGATGAATATGATATCTTAGTGCCTAATGATGTGAATAAGATGCTAGATCTTATCTATGTTGATGTGCTTAGTGCTTGAATGTGTTGGATCTTGTTGAAAACTACGCTGCTATGTAATTATGGTGTCCATATCATTTACCTTCTTTTCCAAGCCACTACTGAACATATTCTTAAAAAACACCTTTTTTGAAGGCATACGCGCCCTGCTCCACTACTGGACGCATGTGTACGCTGGCTGACCCACTACAACCCGCGTATACCTAAAAAAGCATGAAAAATGGAAAGTTTCATACGAAACAAACAGTTTTGGGTAAGTTAAATAGACCATTTGACCGCCCTTAGTCGGTCACTTGACCAAATACCTATCCCTTTCTAGCCTATAAAAGAAGGGGTAGGGGTCCCATTTGGAAGAAGGAAAATCATAACAAAGAAACTATACCCGATTTAGTATCCCCCTTGCCCCAACCTTTTGCAACTATTGTGTGAATAGAAGCATATATAGAAGCAGTTGGAGCAAAGTTGAAGAGGATCCTAGGACTATATTCGAGGAGCAATGGACGATCTCACTATTATAAGGTTACTCTTGTGACATTAATAAAAGAAGTAATTTTCCCATCCTGCCATATGAGATTGTCAATATTTAAATTTGATAATATTTTGATAGAATATCTAACCCATTAGTGTATAGTTTATATGCATGTGGAGTTCTTTGTTTGTCTTTTATGAATGCAGGTCAGCGTTGGGAGGAGAGTTGCAGTCAAGGAGTGACCAAGCGTTAAAGGGATCGATATCAAACACGGAAACTAAGGTACAATAACTTGATCTTTTTAACCTTGTATTTTCATATGAATAATGGGGTTTATGATTGGGATGTTGGTAAGAAGTAGGAAACTTTAGGTCATTTATGCATGCATGATAAAACCCTTAATGCTAGTCCATAGGAGGGATTTCCCACCCACAACAGAGTTGGCAATCATATTGGGGAAAGCTAGGGTTTTGGGGGGTACTTGTTGGGTATTTTTAATTGGTTTTACTACCTTTTTTCTGAGTTTTTGCAAAAGTCTGAGCTAGTAGGGATTTTGGTCTTCCATACTAGTAATCCTTTCTTCCTTCGCCTAACTATTTTTTATTTTTTTGGGAAGCCACAGAGGCATACGCGTCTTGCAGAAGGTCTGCCCGCGTATACACGCGTCGTGACTTCATACAGCTCGCGTACATACACTGGATGCTGAAAGATCAGTCGCGTGTCTGAGTCCAGAATTGTTTTTTTTTTTTCAAAAAGAGGCATTCATCCTCTCTCCTGTCAGAAGTGATCCTTCTCATGGGTTTTCTAGACCTAGTTCTAGTTTCTGTTTTTCTATTATGTATCCTAGGTATAACCTCATATTCTATTTGTTTTCTCAGATTTCCTTGCACCTTATTCTGTTAGAGTGAGTTTCTGTACCTTTAAGGGGTTCTGGTCTTCAATACTAGTACTCCCTGCCTAAGCTCAGCTATTTGTCTTGCTTATTTTGAGGAGCAACAGGGCCACACACGTCTTGTAGTAGTCCTACATGCGTGCATACGCGTCCTGTCTTTGGGAAACCCACATGCATACGCTGGTTGTTGAAGTGACAATCGCATGTCTGTCTAGAAAATTTTGAGGAGGCAATCATCCTCTTCCCTATCAATTTTTTACTTCCCAAGTTTTTCTTGTGTCTTTTTGGTCTCTGTCATAGCATTTTCAGTCTAGGTTGTGTGTCAATATATCTTGCTTTTGCATTTGAAAGTTTTCTTCTTTTGTTAGGTTTTTGATGATATTGTGAGTCAGTCTGATCTGCCTTTTTGGTTGTTAGTAACTCCCCACGGTCTGGGGTTGGCCAGAAGTCCTTTTTTTCCTTGTCTTGTTTTTACTTTTTCACCTTTTTGCTTCAGAAAAGAAGAAGACATACAATTTTAAATTTTCTTGTTTTTGAAGCATAATAAAAAAGAACACACAAAATCTCTTTTTACTTCTTGGTTTCGTTAAATAGTTGATTGTTTAAGTTAATCATTAGGAAAAAGATTGTTTATGTAAGTTCTTGTCTGATTGACTTAGGACAATAAGTATCTCGTAGTCGAGTGAAATCTTGTTTTGATTTTTTCAGTTAAAATATCTTAGAAAGAAAAAGTTTGAAAAGTTGGTTAAAGAATTTAAAAGAGCAAATCGGAATTTTTCAAGAAGAAGTTATTTTGTTTCCAGATTTCTGTTTATCTTCTCTTTCGTCTCTCAGAACATCACTAGTTTCACTTTCATAACCTTTGACTTAAGACAAGACCAAAAAAATTAACGATTAATTAAAATCATCTAGACTTTATGTTTTGTAGGGTCCATCAACTAGTCTAGGCTAGAGCCTTGATTTAGGATTGGAGAGGAAACTCTTCAAGGCTGAAAAACAAACATAAGAGTCTGTGCTAGGGAGTGTCAAAAGTCCAATATCGTAAAATTTATCGGGACCCCCCTCTAACATAGGGGCTAAACATGAGGTCACATAAGGAAAGGTAGCGGAGATAACCCCTCCAAAGTCGGACCAAACGTAGTGGGGAACACATATAGAGGGATTGTCTTGGGATTCTGTTGATTTCATTTGCCATGGAGCTTCGTGGTTCTCGAATCCGTTCAAGGTCCTCAGTCATCTTCCAGAACAATTTATTTCGATACCCTTGATAGGTTTCAGGCTTGATACCCTTCTCATTGCGGTCCACCCGACTGTCGACTGTACTTGCCTGGTGACTGCGGGGGTATACCATGGTACCTAGGACAAACATTGGGCCACACATTGCAGAGTATACCTGGAGGGTGCTTCCATATTCAAATTGCACTTGCACCGGTAAGTTTCTCTAGTGTTGGTTGTTGTAACTGTTCTTCCAACTAGTTAGTGACTTCTTGCTTTATCTCATAGGTACTTTTTCTAGTGCATGTTGGTTTTCAAACGATTATAGATTTTCCTAGTGTGTCTTTGATCTTCTCACACAGTGGAGGATAAGGAGTTTCGCTGGTCACGAAGGCTTATGGGCCTGCCGTCGGTTGACCTCAAACCCTCCCCACCACCGCTAAGGTAAAAATTAGATCAACAAGGGTATTTTGAGACAACCAGGTTACAGGAAACTGTGCCCAACCCATCTTCGAGAGGAGAAATTTCGATTCTGGAGGAACCAATCATTTTTTACCTCAGAGTAGAGGATCTTGGTCCATATAACCCTCCCATCACTAATCTATCAATGCCCATCATCGTACAGGTTCTACCTTACGAGCATTCGGTAGTGTCACCAACAAAAATGGAAGAAAACGTTGCCACTTCTTCAGGGAATACTGATATTTCCTTCACAACTGTCACTACTGGGGGTGTTCCACCTCCTAACCAAATGTCGTAAGTCCGGGCCACCATGGTCTCGACTACTTCTACCTCGAGCAATGCTCTGATTCCCTCTATGGTGGTGGTCACTGCTCCATTTACTCAGAACATGACAGTCTCTCCTTTCTCGTACAGGATGCCTGGCTTCAGTACAAGTACTGTACTTTCCTCCTCCACTCTACAAACTTTGGGTTTGGGGGCATGGAGTTCCAAGGGTCCTCTACAATGATCTATGGGGGGCACTTCCACTCCCTTTATTTATTTCCCTTACGGTGGGGGTCATATACCCTCTTCGTCCCCCTCACTCGACGATGTTCCTCAACACTCCGTCGGGCCTAACATAAACTTGTTTGGAGCAGGTAGTCAAGCACTCCCTCCTTATAATATGATGGTTGGTTTGACACCTTTCTCTTTGTTCGAATCGTTTTGTAACAACACTTTCTTGTCAACTTCCGTTTCGGCCGGGGTCAACCCCGGTTATGGACAACCACATCCTGTACAAAGTACTATTCCTACACAGGGGGCACACTTAGGAATTCCTTCCTCACAAGGATCTTGGAATCCATGGCAGGGACTAGTCCCCTTGCCATGGATGTCGATCAAGGGAAACCCTTTCCATACCCAGTGGAACCCCGGGCAAGGCCCAATGCCTATGCCCGTTGGATCGGTAGGGGGAAACCCCTCCCAAAATCCTTGGAATGTTACGCAAGCTCATCCCTTTACGTCTTATTATGGGAACCAACCGATGATCTCTCAACAAGTGCCCAATTTGTATGCTGGTCACGGTCATGGTTATTACCAGATCCCTGGCCAACAACCTAATGTTTCTTGGCAACGTGGTGCCAATCAAACCCTAGGCTCATTTTTCCTCATTTATAATCCACAACCCAAACTACCGTTTCTGGCAACCCTGTACTTGCCAGATTTGACAAGGCTCTTAAATGACCCCATCTGTCACGATCTGAGTTGGCCTCCTATGCCAACCAAGTTGCCTTCAGACATTCCAAAGTTCGAGGCCAAGCCTAACAAAGATCTTGGTGATAATGTGACTACCTTCCACTTATGGTGCTTGTCCAACTCGTTAAGAGACGACTCCGTTCAGTTGCGATTGTTTCAAGGCACTCTCATAGGGAGTGTTGTGAAATGATACATTGAGCTCGACCGCTCACAATACTCTTCCTTCAGCGAATTGGCAATGGCTTTCTTGAACCATTTCCAATTACCTGTGAGATACAACGCCGACACCAAATTGCTGGCCAATTTCGACCAGACAAAAGTGGACCATATCTCGAATCATATACGAGAATGGAGACGCCGGAAGAGTTTGATCAAAATGCTAGTCCCACCAACATTCCTGCTAGAGTGGTTCCTTAAGTCTTTGGTACCGTAGTTATCTAAAGATGTCACAACATACAGAGTGTTTTCCGAGGAAGACGTGATAATGAGAATGCAACAACTAGAGCTAATTTACTCTCAGTATAGTTTACTCTACGATATTTTTCCAGATGCACCGAGGTCAATCCTTGACAAAACCAGGCAAAGGTCTGGACAACATGCTGATGGAATTATTGGTTCAGCACAAACCAAGCCTGTTGATCCATTGTCAAATCAATTGCAACAATTGTCGATACAACAGATAGCGGCCAGCCAAACCACTGGTTCAGATGCTCCCCCTACCCAAAAGTCGTATGTACACAGTGTGAAAATGACAAACCTGAAGGCCACCCAATAGCCTGATGAAAAGAAGAAACAATGAAAAAAGGGTAAGGGGGATAAGAAACCCATCGATAATGTTGGAAGGGGTGACAATAGAAAGAAGAAGTCAAATTATCCTTGTAATATTTGCAAGGAAGACCACCCGACCCATCAGTGCCCTTGGCTTGCGGAGGCCCAGAAGTTGTTGGCACAATAATAGCCTGCCATGTTAACAAACCCATTCCCACACGGGCAAAATCTAACTCAAGCCTCCTCGAGTGTGGAAGGGGGCAATCAAGGACCCCCTCCGTATTCAAGTAATCCTTCATCCAAAAACATGTATATGATAAATGGTGGTGCCTATATAACGACTAGAGCACATGATTATGGAAAGCCAGGCACCTCTGAGAAGGGTAAAGAAGCCGAAAACCCACCTCTTCCTCTTCAGATTGAGAATACGTTGGGAAAAAAAATGATGCGCATCCCAAAAGGTGCGTTCAAAAAATATTCTTACAACCCGAACTCAAGGGCCGCCCAGAACTACTCTGTGGTGGAGGATTTATCATAAACCCCTTGTGCGATGTTTGCTTTGGAAGTCCTCCAGAGTTGCCCTTCCCAGATAAATTCCTGTTAGCTGCCTTAGGCTCTATTGAGACTTGTAATCTGGGAAACGATCATGCTTGATACCACCGAATTAAAACCTCGTCTTCCTTACCACGTAGATTTTCAAATAGTAGTGGCTTACATGACTAAAACTTTTACCTAGAATATTTTTTGTACAGTGGTGGATGAGGGTGCCTTGACATGCGTGATGTCTTTGGCTTGTTGGAAGGCCATCGACCAACCCATTTTGTCTCCGTCACCTACTCTTCTTACAAATTTTGACAGACGTTCTTTCCGACCACATGGGATCATTCCATCTTTCCCCATGCAGTTAGGGGGAAAAACCATGTGTGTCAAAGTTGAAGTGGTTGATGCGTCTCTCGAATACAATATTTTGTTAGGAAGGAGTTGGACCTATGCTATGCAAGCAGTGGCCGTGACAGTTTTTTGGGTCTTGTTGTTTCCTCAAGAGGGCCAGATTGTGACCATTGATCAATTATCCTTCTCTTGTCCTGACCCTTCATCGGGAGTCTGCACAGTCCCAATGATTGATAGCCCTTAGCCTGACATCGTCAACATATGGTTTGGTTTGTGCCCATAATTGATGGGTACTTTCAATTACCTGCCTCTGATCGACAATGTCCATTATATGACGGTTGTCCCCGACCAGCCTCGGGCTGAAATTTTTCAAACCTCGTCATTTCGCATGACGTACTTTCACGATCCGTGGACTCTTACTTCCCCATACTCTACGATGGAAGGGATAGAGCACCATGGCATGGCCATGCCTTTTTCCACGACAGAATTTTCATACTCGATCATTCAACGAGATTCTACCGACCCCAATCCAACTCCAACACAAGAGTTAGATTCGGTGCTCGAGCCTATTTCCGCTCAAAGTTCCCTTGCCGATATAGATTATTTAGACTTAGTCTTGCCCTCAGATGAGGAGATTATTGAGGCAATGACTAGTCTTAACAGACCCTGGGATGATCTTCAACATAGATCTTACTTCCTCCCAGAGTTAAGATGAATTGAGGCAGGATAATTTAATCTGACTATGAAGGGAGATAAAGATTGTCCTATCAATCCTTTGGAAACACACATTGTTTACGCTGAAGGAAATATGGAAAAAATAGATGAAACGATACCTATTGACATCTCCAGAACCCCTGGCGTCATGGAGAATATCTTCGTCGAAGTGGAATGCTCCCCCAAGGAGATTCAATCTACAAAGATTTATTTAAATAATTATGCTACGTGTTTGCCTGGTCTTATGAGGAAATTCTAGGCATAGACCCAAGAATTGTCGAACATGAAATCATGACTTATCCTAATGTCAAGCCGGTCTGACAGAAGCTTCATCTGGTCAATCCTAGGAAAGCAGCAGTTATCAAGGTTGAAGTAGAAAAATTACTTAAATCTGGTTTCATCTACCACATCCAATTGACTCAATGGGTGTCAAATCCCATGCCAGTCAATAAAAAATAGGGCATGGTTCACGTATGTACGAACTTCCATGATCTTAATAAGGCCTACCCAAAAGATAATTTCCCCATGCCATTTACTGACCAGATAGTCAATGAATGTGAAGAATGCGAAGCCTTTTTGTTCATGGATGTTTTTTCGGGATATAATCAGATACAAATCAAACCCGAAGACCAACACAAAACTTCCTTCATCTATCCATGGGGTACATTCGCTTATCATAAGATGCCTTTTGGTCTGAAAAATGTTGGAGCTACGTTTCAGCAGGCCATGTATTTTTCTTTCCATGACCTCAAACACATAGTCGAGTCTTATCTCGTTGATTTAGCGTCACAATATTGCAACAGAGTTGATCATCCAACACACCTCTGACTTATCCTTGAACGGTGTCGCTAGTATCGAATCCGCTTGAATCCAAACAAGTGCAGTTTTTGTGTCACATCAGGTCTTCTGTTAGGTTTCATCGTTTTGACAACATGGATCATGGTCGATCCTCTAAAGGTTGAGGCAATAGTTCAATTTCCTCCCCCGTCCACCATACCTCAGCTTCAGAGTCTATAGGGAAAATAAAATTTTCTACGGCATTTCATCGCATACTATGTCGAGATCACAAAGGGTTTTATGTGTTTATTGAAGAAGGATGTTCCTTTTCATTGGGATGAAGCTGCTCAATGCTCTTTCATAGCGTTGAAAAGTGCCCTCATACAACCCCTCTGATTCGGCCACCCAATTATAATAAAGATTTCTTATTGTACTTGGCCGCTGCAGAATCGACAATTGGTATGGTCTTAGTTCAAGAGGATGATTTTCTCTCAGAATACGTGATTTATTACCTGAGCCGAGGCCTAGTTGGACCGGAACTCAATTATTCCCATATTGTAAAACTTACATTGGCAGTAGTCCATGCTGTTCAATGGTTCTGTCATTACATTTTGTTTCGCAAGAACACCATCATTGTCGTCATGAACCCATTTCAATACGTATTGACACAATGAACCATCGGTGGAAAGATTAGTAGATGGATAGTTATCCTCCAGGAATTTGACTTGGAATTCATTTCGGCTAAATCCAAAAAGTTGATGGTCTTCGCGGAACTCATATCGGAACTCCCGGTCGAATCAGGTAATGTTATACCTGATGAGTCACCTATCAAAGGAGACATGTTTTTTATCATGCCTTCTGACCCCTGGTATGGAGATGTCCTTGTCTATCTCCAGACTTTGAAGTGTCCCACCTCTGCTTCTTGTGATGAGCGTTGCCGTATACGCCATCAGGCTAAGAATTATCTCATACTCGAGGACACATTGTATCGTCGATGTGTAGACTGCATCCTTCATCGATGTCTCACTCATGAAGAAGTGAAAATCATGCTTAACGATTGCCACACTCGAGCATGTGGCGTTCATTTGTCTGGGTTGGAAACAACCCAAAAAATTCTAAGAGCCAGTTACTTATGGCTAACATTAATCAAAGATTGTGTTGAATTGGTCAAGAAGTGCCACCCGCGTCAGATCTTCTCTCGGAAGATGAGGGCACACCCCACTCCCATGTTTCCCATTTTTATCGTTGGTCCCTTGACTAAATGGGGGATTGATTACACTACATGAAACCCCCCTTCAGTAAGGGGACACCGCTATATCATCGTAGCAGTAGACTACTACACCAAGTGGGTCGAAGCTATGCCAACATTCAAAGATGACGAGGGGACAACAACTCTCTTTTTGTTCAACTAGATAATAGAAAGTTTCGACGTCACGAGAGAGATTGTCACTAACCATGGAAGTCACTTTTAGAACAAAATGATGACCGAGTTAACATCAAATATTGGGTTGCGGCAGGAACATTCATCACCTTACTACCCCCAAGAGAATTGTCAAGTGGAATCTGTAAATAAATCTCTTAAAACCATTCTACAACGAACGATCAATTCGACCAAGTCAAATTGGCATTTGATGTTATATTCAACATTATGGGCTTATCGAACGTCTGTTAAGATTGCAACCGGTTTCTCACCTTTTCAACTCGTTTACGGGCTGGAAGCAGTCTTGCCTAAAGAAGTACTACAGAAAGGCGCTTATCGTCTGGTGGACTTTGAGGGAAATGTTTTGGTAGATCCTAGAAATGGGCTCTACCTCAAGAATTATTACTCAGAGGTGGGTCGCCTTAGGTGACTTATTGTAACATATGTATAGTCTTTGTACTATTACTTTTTGGTTTTTTGGTTTTATGGACATGTCATTTTTTATGTTATCTTTTTCATTGTGGCAGATGTCAAGTGAATTAGTGGTGTTCATTGGATTCATGGATGGAGCTAGTTGGCACACTCGAAGGCTTGCCTCCATAGCTTGGGTAATTTTCACACCTCAGGGCCAGTTTCTATCTTCAGGAGGTATATGTTTAGGTGACACCACAAACAATGTCGCCGGATACAACGCAGTTATTAAGTTACTTCGTGACGCTTTTTCACTTGGTATCTCTCACCTCTGGGTCTATTTAGATGCTCAACTGGTTGTGTCTCAGTTAAATGGAGTCTATCATGTTCATGATCCTACTCTACACCGACAGTTCCTTAGGGTACATGTCTTAGAACGAAGCTTTGATTATATGACATATTTTCATGTTCCTAGGAGATTAAATCAAGTTACAGATACTCTAGCTAATCAAATATTAGATTGGCATCTTGCACACATGTAAGAAAGACACACGCATGCACATGTAAATACATTTCTAAAGTAAATGTAATCCATAAGACATAAAAATCCATATATAATATCAAAAATATCAGAGTACACGGGTGGACGCGAGCGCCTCAAAAATACGTCCAGTAAAAATTCACGGGGCTTATGCCCTAAAAAATATACAAATAGTTCCCTTGGCACGTAAGAAGTCCAATATAACTAAGGACGGGGCCTATTGGCCCTATTATAATGATCAACAACATTTTCCAAACGTCGAAAAAGCCGGACCCACATCCATGGTGCCCCCACTACATGAGGTTGCATAGATGGCAAAAGATCCTCAATCTCTGCCATGGGGACTGTACAAGTGAGCGAGGTAAAGTACCACTCTACCCATCTCAATACTCTCTCAACCTCTCCTGCTGGAGGTCCCCCTGCTACTACTGATCCACCAGCTGCAGCTGGTCCTACCTCTGGTTGAGGTCGTCGCCTGTTCCTCGTGAAGTTCGCTGGATGCATTGGCCCCACATTTGCACATAACAAACACCTAATTGTCAGATACTCTAGTATATACAAAAAATGATATATATATAAACATAAAAATTAAATAAATTTGAAAAAGAAAGAAAAAAAAAATCATACCTAACTCTCCTCGTACCACTCCGGGAGGTACACCCATGTCAGGGTCCCTGGAAAAGTTAATTCCGACATAAGGATAGTCCTCTATCACTGAAATCTGTCGATACCACCAGTAGAAAAACTTTTCATCGAAGGCCTCAATAGTCCTCCCTCCCCCCTTTCGCGAAAACAACACCGTCCATCTGTTTACTGCTGGAGAAGAGGCTATATGCCCTCATACTGTCTCCCTCGGGCTAAGACTCGATACTCTCTCTTGAAGAAAGCACAAAGAATAGTCCCAAACCCAAAGTTCCTTCGCCTCCACATGCGAAAGTATATAAGCTACCTCTTCATGCATTCTAGTAACGTGGTACTCCAATAAAAAACTTGTGCATTTAAGAACTGAACTACACAATTCATGTGCACCCGGGAAGCCTGATGAAAAGCTATGGATCCTGTAATTCGCCCAATAAGAAAAACTATCGCTTTTAGTGATATATATGAGATCTTGTTTATTGTCACCTGAGTGCCCACCTTGTTTGTACCATATTCAAAATGGAGTCCAATAAACTCCGCTATATTGTGTGGCCCCGAGGGAAAAGTGTGAAAATTGACTGGTTCCCCTCTCCTTGAGAGGCCAGTCAGAAGGTAAATATCCTCAGTCATTGGAGTCAACGATTGTCCCTCAAGAATAAAGGCCTCTGCGTCAGGATGCCAATAATAAACTAAGGCGTTCAAAATCCTAGGTTGTGCCTGCATGAAAGGAAACTAGAAAAACTTTAACAAACCACATTGCACCAATGCGACAGTAGCAACAGGGTCCTCACCAACCAAAAAATCAATATCCTCATGTTCCCTCTCCCTCCAGTGAACATACATCCTGTAATTGACAAGTTGAGGGGGGATTAGCCCTTGCATTCTTAAATTTTTTCTTATCTTAGAGGGTACATGCGGGATGTAATGCACACAGTCATGTGTGCACGTGTGCAGTCTTTCCTCTGCACGTGTGCACACGCGGGCTATCATAAGACTGCCTGCGTGTACATAGGGCCAACCTTTTTAAAGGTCAGTGCCCCCTCAAAAAACAAAAATAAATGCATAAATGAAGTATTGAAATGCAAGGGGGGTTAGTATGTACTTACTTAGTCCAAGCGAAAGTTTGTTTCATCCACTGAAGCTCCCAGAATCAATTCTTTTCACGAAGGGGTATTTTTGGATTTTAGTCAATTTCTCAATTAACAATGGTGATAATGAGCTGCCAGCTTCTATTTATAGAATTTTTGGCCTCTTTTGTCAATTTTTGGACCCTTTTGTCATTATTTATAAATTGAAAATCATTTAGTATGGTTCAGGAGTTTTCTATGGATTGTTACGATAAGTGTTACTTTGGGTATCGGGAAACTTTTTGGAGATTTGGGTCTTTTTAAAGGGTCCTTTGGTAAAAAGTCATTTTTTCCAACTTGTTGCATTTAAGTTAAGATTCCACCTCCACTTTCTGCATCTCATTGTCTTTATCACTATGCCATAGGATCGATCCCACTGATTTGCGACACAGAACCATCGTTGTTTCTTTAGAAGTGTCGTATTTTAGTGGTAGAGCCTAACTCTTCATGGATGCCCCAGATAGATCCTGGTTGCATTTTGGCATCCATGCTGTCATTAATGACTATAGGCTTGGGAGTCCTTATTAGTTTATCTTGATTATGAGTTTGAGCCCCATTTGCATGATGCATTATCACTCTTTACCTCACCCTCGGGACTCCTAGAACATAACGGGTCTTCTTTTAAGCCCTTTTCAGACCCTCTAAAAATGAAAAGATTGTCGAGCAATCTTGTTGATCTTCACGCTCGCTAAACTGAAATTTGAAGTCATGCCTATCCGGTGGTAGTTTACCCCTTTTTTTTTTCGGATGGTCAACTGTACGAACAAAGGTATACTCTAGGAGCTTTGGTTCCTTAGAAGAGTATTCTCAGGTATGATTTTAACCCTTTTTTGGGCCCGAGGGACTAAATTTACGAAAAAGGAACCCCCATGGAGTCCATAGTTAAGATCTTTTCAGACTCTCTAAAATTGAAAAGATCGTCGAGTGACCTTATTCTTTCACACTCGTTAAAATGGCCCAGAAGAACATTCCCGACGGAGTCCATAGTTAACCTTTTTTTAGACTCCTTAAAAATGAAAAAATTGTCAAATGATCTTGTCTTTATCACACTCGTTAAAATTGTTTTGAACAGACGTCTAGTTGGTGCTAGTTTACCCCTTTTTCGAACCGACTAGACTATCTTCGAAAAATGTACCACAGTGGAGTCTCCTTTTACGTTTTTTTAGACTCTCTAAATATGAAAACCCGCTGAGCTTACCTTCTTTGGGCTCATTAAAATTACATCGAAGGATGTTACCATTGTGTGTCTTATTAGTTGCGTTTTCATACCTACGTCTTTAGCCTAATGTCAGCTCCATGTTGCTCTCAATTGACCCATCTGAAGCATGCCTTATACGCAAGACCTGTAGCACTTTGCCTCTGCATCTTGACACCTTTGGCCCATGGAGTATTTTTCCCGAGTGTCCTTTTCCTGCATATGTCCCTTTGCCCTGAGCATCCATTTGTTCTGTGTTCTTGGAACTAGTATGTCCACGACACTCGATCCTCCTTTCTAACGTAGCATTATTTTATTCTTTTTCAATCTTTCCAAAATTATTGAAAAAGACAAAAAAATCAAATATACCCCAAAAAGAGGAAGGGAAAAGTATTTTATTTTTATTTGGAGCACAATGAGTCTCCCTTGGACAAAGCACATCCTTCCGTTTGTTCGTCAAGCCTTGGGATTTAAAATGACCTTAGGAATTTGTTCTCACTACACAGAACTGTGTCCTCCTCCGTTTGATTGTTCTTCCAAACATATGGAGAGTTTGCGGTGCCTCCTGCATCGTGAACTTATGTAAAAATATCATGTTGCCTAAGTCTCATCTTATGTCATGCTATTGTCCAAGGGAAGTTATTACCAAGCTTGAGTCGTCCCCCTCTACAGATTGTCTCTTACCCTCATGTCCGGTCATCCTGAAATCCCAATCAAGTCTTTGTTCGAAATACATGAAGCCCTCCACCTAATCATCAAAATCCTCTATTCCATTCCTGACAAGTCGTCGAAGACCTCTGGGTAGTGAATTCGTACACTCATATTACACTCCTACCCGAGTCGTGAAGACTTCGAAGCTGTTTCTCGAGATTTGAAGGCCTCATCTCTAGCCATCAAGCCTTATTCGCTTCTTAAAGATGGATACTATACATGTATATCTTTTTGATTTCGCGATGTAGATCCACTGTGTATTGCTCACGGCTACACTTTATATAGTTATATGACATGGATCTACATTGTATTTGATTGGTAGCCATGATTTTATTTCATTCCGAGCATGGGTATGCCCACCTCGGTGAGGCAGTAATTATTTTACAGATGGCACCTCTCGAATTCTGGTTCCTGGGCTCACTTGTTTGGTACGTTGGTGAATATTGATAATGTATTTCAACCATCAGACGCTCTTCTGACCTCACACATTACAGGGCATCTGTTATAACCCTAAAATTCACCATACATGCTTACCTGGCATCATACCATCTCATTTACCTTCTTTTCCAAGCCACTACTGAACAACTTCTTAAAAAACACCTTTTTTTAAGGCATACACGCCCTGCTCCACTACTGTACGCGTGTGTACGCTCGCTGACCCACTACAACCCGCATATACCTAAAAAAGCACGAAAAATGGAAAGTTGTAGACAAAACACATAGTTTTGGGTAAGTTAACTAAACCACTTGACCGCCCATAGTCGATCACTCGACCAAATACCTAGCCCTTTCTAGCTTATAAAAGAAGGGGTAGGGGTCCCATTTGGAAGAAGGAAAATCATAGAAAAGAAACTATACCTGATTTAGTATCCCCCTTGCCCCAAACTTTTGCGACTATTGTGTGAAGAGAAGCATATACAGAAGTAGTTGGAGCATAGTTGAAGAGGAGCCTAGGACCCGATTCAAGGAGTAGTGACCGATCTCACTATTGTAAGGTTACTCTTGTGAGATTAATAAAAGAATTAGTTTTCCCGTCCTGCCATATGAGATTGTCAATATTTAAATTTGATTATATTTTGATAGAATCTCTAACCCATTAGTTTATAGATTATTTGCATGTGGAGTTCTTTGTTTGTATTTTATGAATGCAGGTCAGCGTTGGGAGGAGAGTTGTAATCAAGGAGCGACCAAGCGTTAAAGGGATCGACATCAAACATGAAAAATAAGGTACAGTAACTTGATATTTTTAACCTTGTATTTGCATATGAATAATGGGGTTTATGATTGGGATGTTGGTAAGAAGTAGGAGACTTTAGGTCATTTCTGCATGCATGATAAAACCCTTAATGCTAGTCCGTAGGAGGGATTTTCCACCCACAACAGTAGATATGTTTCTTTAGTGTGAAGTACTTTGCTTGACGTACGAAGCTCTGTACTAAGAGAGGAGGCAGATCTGAAGAAAAGAGGTAAGATCTGAAAGCTTTGTGCTCTGATAAAGGTAAAGTGAATTTTTTTGATTAAAGAGGTAAGATATGAAATCTTTGTGCTTTGTTAAAGGTAATATAAGTGGAATTTTTTGTTTTGAAAGTATGGATCTAGGTATGTTTGAAAAATTTTGTCCCAGTCTGAAAATTAGGGCACAACTAGACGAAAGAAGGCTTGATATGAGTAGATCTTATATAAATAATGAAAGATATGTTATTCCTATGCATAGACAGAATGTTTGGACTAACAAATGGATGCAGGATCCTAGGAGGAATTTTTTGCAGGTTAGCTACTATGATTGTATTGCGTAGTACAAGAAAGGTTGGGGATCATTTAAGAGAAAGAGAGGATTAACTCTTTGTTACAGTTGCAGAAGACCGGGACATCTTGCTAAGGAATGCCCAGGTAGAAGACCTAGTTGTCTTTGTTGTAAATCTATGGACCATGAAGTTTCGGATTTCCCTAGAATGATTTCTAAGATTGAAAGAATGAATATGGAACAAGAAGACCATGAGAAAGGCCAAGAGACTAAGATTATGGCAGAACCCCAGAAAGAATTAGAGACTGTATTATTACAAATGAAAGAAACCCTGAAGGATCACAGAGATATTCAAAGAAAAAGAGTGCATAGAAAAAGGAATAGGAGACTTCGAAATAGACTGTGTTCTGGATGAGGAAACACATGTGAATATCATGATAGAAAGAACCTGAGAAATTTTAGGAAAGCCTGCTATGATTCCTTCATTAGGAGGAATAGGATTATTTAGAGGAAAGTTGATAACCCTATGTGGAAGACTTACCCAAACCTCTATGAGTGCTCATGGAACTTTGATAGAGCAAGAATTTGAGGTTGTTAAATTTATTGAGAACAACGCCCCATTTTCTATGTTACTAGGAAAACCTTGGATTGAAAAAGATCAAACCCGAAGAAAAGAAGAGGAATCTCTAGAACAAAAAACAAAAGAATTAAAAGATTTCATGACTAGGAGGATAACTGTTATGGGTGGGAAATCCCTCCTACAGACTAGCACTAAGGGTTTTATCATGCATGCATAAAATGACCATTTAAAGGCCTCTACTTTTTCCTATTATCCCAACACAAAACACCACATTCATGCAATACAAAGGTGCAAACAAGATTAGGTAACTCTACCTTAAATCCTTCATTTGATGTCAATCCCTTCGCTTTCACTCGCTCCTTGACTGCAAGCCTCCTCCCAAAGATGACCTGCATTCACACATGGAAAAATAGAGAGCTGCAAACATGCATTTCATATAATAATTGTTGGGTTAGATGTGACAATATCATAAAATAAATACACAATTTGAACACATGATATGGTGGGACAAAAAAAGTATTCCTTTTTGTATTAATCTTCACAAGAGTAAACTTTACAATATGTGTTCAACACTTCTCCTCGAATTTGGTCCTGGGATCCTCTTCAATTGTGCTCCAATTGCTTCTGTATATGCTTCTCTTCACACAATAGTTGCAAAAGGTTGAGGCAAGGGGAATGCTAATTCGGGTAGAGTTTCTTTACTATGTTTTTCCTCCTTTCAAATGGGACCCCTACCCCTTCTTGTATAGGCTAGAAGGAGCTAGGTATTTGGTCGAGTGACTGGACATGCATGGTCAAAAGGTTTAGTTAAATTACCCAAAGCTATATGTTCTGTCAACAACTTTCCATTTTTTGTGATTTTGTAGGTACATGCGGGCTATAGTGGGTAAGCTAGAGTGTACACACGTGTTGTAGTGGAGCAGGGCGCGTGTGCCTTTAAAAAGGGTGTTTTTAAGAAGAGTTGTTCAGTACTAGCTTGGAAAAGAAGCAATATGAGATGGACTGATGCTAGGTAAGCATGTATTGTGCAAATTAGGGTTATAATAGATGCCCCCCTAATGTGTGAGGTCAGAAGAGCATCTGATGGACGAAATACATTATCAATCTTTATCAACGTACCAAACTAGTGAGCCCAGGGACTAGAATTCGGGAGGTTCCATCTGCAAAATAACAATTGTCTCACCGAGGTGGGCATACCCATGACCGGGATGAAATAAAATCATGGCTGCCAATCAAATACACTGCAGATCCATGTCATATAACTATATAAAGTGTAGCCGCGAGCAATACACAACGGATCTACCTCTCGAAATAAAATATATATACATGTATAGTATCCATCTTATAGAAGCTAATAAGGCCTGATGGCTGGAGAGGAGGTCTTTAGATCTCAAGCATCAACTTCAAAATCTTCAAAACTCGGGTAGGAGTGTAATATGAGTGTACGACTTCACTACCCATAGGTCTTCGATGGCTCGTCGGGCATGGACTAGAGGATCTTGATGATCAAACTGAAGGCTTCATTGATTTCGAACAAAGACTTGATTGGACTTTTGGGATGGTCGGGCATGAGGGAAAGAGACAAACTGTAGAGGGGCCAACTCAGGCTTGGTAAAAACTTCCCTTAGACAATAGCACGACAAATGATGAGATTCATGCAGCATGGCATTGACATTAGTTCACGATCTAGGAGGCAATGCAAACTCTCCATATGTTTGGAAGAATAGCCAAATGGAGGAGGGCATAGCTCTATGTAGCGAGAACAACTTCCTAAGGTCATATTAAATCCCAGGGATTGACAAACAAACGAAAGGATGTGCTTTGTCCAAGGGTGACTCATTGTGTTGCCAATAAAAAAAAATACTTTTCCCTTCTTCTTTTTGGGGTATATTTGATTTTTTTGTCTTTTTCAATAATTTTGGAAAGCTTGAAAAAGAGTAAAAGAATGCTACGTTACAAAGGAGGATCGAGTGTTGCAAACATACTAGTTCCAAGTGCATGGAACATAGGTATGCTTAGGGAAAAGGGGCATATGCAGGAAAAGAGCACTCGGGAAAAATCCTCCAGGGGCCAAAGGTGTCAATATGCAAAGGAAGAGTGTTATAGGGCTTGCATATAAGGCAAGCTTCAGATGGTTCAGTTGAGAGCAACAGGGAGCTGGCATTAGGCCAAAGACGCAGGTATGCAAACGCAGTTAACAAAACACACAATGGTAGCATCCTTCGATGTAATTTTAATGATCCCAGAGAAGGTAAGCTCGACGTTTTTTCATTTTTAGAGAGTCTGAAAAAATGTAAAAGGAGACTCCATTGGGGTACAGTTTTCGAAGGTAGTCTAGTTGGATCGAAAAAGGGGTAAACTAGCACTGAAAAGACGTCTATTCAAAACAATTTTAACAAGTGTGATAAAAACAAGATCACTCAACAATTTTTTCATTTTTAAGGAGTCTGAAAAAATCTTAACGATGGAATCCATCAAGAATGTTATTCTGGACCATTTTAACGAGTGTGAAAGAATAAGGTCACTCGACGATCTTTTCAATTTTAGGGAGTATTAAAAGAGCTTAACTATGGACTCCTTCAGGAATGTTCTTCTGGACCATTTTAACGAGTGTGAAAGAATAAGGTCACTCGACGATCTTTTCAATTTTAGGGAGTCTGAAAAAAGATTAACTATGGACTTCGTGGAGGTTTCTTTTTCGTAAATTTAGTCCCTCAGGCTCGAAAAAGGGTTAAAATTATACCTGAGAATACTCTTCTAGAGAACCGAGGATCCTAAAGTATACCTTTGTTCGTACAGTTGACCATCCGGATCGAAAAAGGGGTAAACTACCGCCGAAAAGATGTGACTTCAAATTTCAGTTTAGCAAGCGTGAAGGTCAACAAGATTGCTCGACAATCTTTTCACATTTAGAGGGTTTGAAAAGAGATTAAAAGAAGAACCGTTAAGTTTTGGGAGTCCCGAGGGTGAGGTCAAGAGTGATAAGGAATCATGCAAATGAGGCTCAAACTCGTAATCAGGAAAAAATAGTAAGGACTCATGGGCCTATAGTCATTAGTGACAACATGGACACCAAAATGCAACCAGGATCTACCTAGGGCATCCATGTTAAGGTAGGATCTACCAATAAAGTACGACACTCCTAAAGTATCAATGATGGTTCCGTGTTGCAACTCGGTGGGATCGATCCTATGGAAAAGCAGAAAAGACAACAAGATGCAGAAAATGGAGGTGGAATCCTATCTTAAATGCAATAAGTTGGAAGAAATGACTTTTTACCAAAGGACCTTCAAAATGAACCAAAACTCCAAAAATTTTCCCAATACCCAAAGAACACTTCTTGTGACAATCCAAAGAAAACTCCTAAACCATACTATATGATTCTCAGTTTAGGAAAAATGACAAAAGGGTCCAAAAATTGACAAAAAGAGGCCCAAAAGTCTATAAATAGAAGCTGGCAGCTCATTATCACCATTGCTAATTGAGAAATTGACTAAAATCCAAAACTACCCCTTTGTGAAAAGAGTTGATTCCAAGAGCCTCAGTGGACGAAATGACCATCTGCTTGGACCAAGTAAGTATACACTAACCCCTCTTGCAATTTAATTCTTTCTTTATGCATTTAAGTTCAAATTTTGGAGGGGTGTCGGCCTTTAAAAGGTCGGCCCTACCTCCACACAGGTTTCCCTATGAAAGACCGAGTGTACATGTGGGATGCCTTGTGACATCCCGAGTGTACATGCTACTGTGAGCACTACAGCCCGTGTGGACCTTCCATTTAGTGTAATTAAAAAAAAAAAAAAAAACAAGAGTTAACCCTCCTAAACTTTGTCTATTTGCATGAGGATGTTGATGTGTTGGTTGATGAGGACCCTGATGCTCTTGCTATATTGTTGCAGTGTGGTTTGTTAAAGTTTTTCCAATGTCCTTTCATGCAAGCACAACCTAGGCTACTAAACACCTTGGTGGATTATTGGCATCCCGATGCAGAGGCCTTTATGCTAGAGGGGAAATTGCTGGCTCCAACGACAGAGGATATATTCTTTCTGACTGGCCTCTCAAGGAGAGGGGAACCAGTCAATTTTTGTACCTTTCCTTCTCAGCCTCACAACATATCGGAGTTGATTGGACTCCATTGTGAAGCCGATATTGACAAAACAAGCTCGTAGGTGCCGATAAGTAAGATCTCAAACTTATCACTGAAAGTGATAGTGTTTCTCATTGGGTGGATTACAGGGTCTACATATTTGCATCAAGATTCTCATGCACACATGAATTGTGCATTTCAGTACTTAAATGCACAAACATTTGATTGCAGAACCACATTATTTGATTGTATGAAGAGGCAATTAACAGAGTCCCGAATGCAGAATCAGAGGAATTTCAGGTTTGGGACGATTATCTGTTCTTTCTTCTTTGAGAGAGTGCCCAGTTTCAGTCCTAGAGAGGTGATACGAGGGCACCAGGCCTCTAGCCTCGCATTATGCAGATGGGCGACACTGTTTCCATGGCAAGGGGGGGAAGGACCATTGAAGCCTTTGACAAAAAAAAAAATTCTTGGTGGGCGCGACAGATTCCGGTCATAGAGGACTACCCCTATGCCAGAATTGACTTCTCTAGAGATCCCAATATACCGATATCTCTTGGCGAGTAGCGAGGAGAGATGGGTAAGATTTTTTTTTTTTTAATTTATTTAATTTTTATGTTGTTTTTATATATATCATTTTTTTTATATACACCAAAGTATCTGACATATCTGTGTTTGTTATGTGTAGATGTGGGGCCAGTGCGACCAACGGACTTTGCGAGGAACATGCAACGTCCTCGACCAGAAGCCATCCCAGCCGCAATCGGAGGACCAACAGCAGCAGCAGGACCTCCAGCCAGTGAGGCTGAGAGAGTTTTGAGATGAGTAGAGTGAAAATTTACCTCGCTCACTCGCATAATCCCCATTGCAGAGATCGAGGATTTTTCGCCATCTATGCAGCCTCATGTAGTGGGGGCACCATGAACATGGGTCTGACTTTTTCGGCATTTGGAAAATTCCATTGACCATTATAACAAGGCCAACATGCCCCGTCCTTAGTTAGGCTTGACTTTTCACGTGCCGAGGGCACTATCTGTATATTTTTGAGGGCATATGCACCATGACTCGTTACTGGACATATTTTTGAGGCACTTGCGCCCACGCATGTACTCTGATATTTTTGATATTATATATGGATTTTTATGTCTTTTCATGTGTTTATGGATTACATTTATTTTACCAATGTATTTACATGTGTGTGTGTGTGTGTGATTTTCTTTAAATGTGTGTAATATGCCAATCTAATACATGATTAGCTAGGGCGTCTGTAACTTGATTCAATCTCCTAGGAACATGGATATACGTAATGTAATCAAATCTTCGTTCTAAGAGACGTACCCTAAGGAACTATCGGTGTAGAGTATGATCATAAACATAGTACACTCCATTTAACTGAGACACAACCAACTGAGCGTCTAAATATAACCGGAGATGAGAAATACCATGCGACAAAGCGTAACGTAGCAACTATAGAACTGCACTGTGTTTAGAAACATTGTTTGTGGTGTTACCTAAACAAATACCTCCTAAAGATAACAACTGGCCTTGAGGTGTGTAAATTACCCAAGCTGTGGAAGCAATTCTCCGAGTCTGTCAGCTAGCGCTATCCGCAAACCCAACGAACACCTCCGATTCACTTGACATCTGCCATAGTGAAAAATACAACATCAAAATGACACGTCCATAAAACCAAAAAGGGTGAAGACTAAAAATGAAAATGTACAGGAACTATACATATGTTACAAAAAGTTACCCAAGGTCACCTACCTATGAGTAATACTTCCTGAGGTAGAGCCCATTTCTAGGTTCTTCCAAAGAATTTCCCTCAAAGTATACCAGGCGATAAGCGCCCTTTTTTAGAACCTCTTTTATGATGAAAGGTCTGAACCACATGGGTTTGAACTTGCCTACCCCTAGAGGGTCCTTATATTGGTCATAGACCAGGACAAGGTCGCCTTTTGAGAAAATATAAGGACGAACGAACTGATCATATTGACACTTGATTTTTTGTTTGTGAGCCTCATTGGCCAAGGCTGCATCCCGACGCTACTCATTGAGATGTTTGATGTATAATAAACGCTCTTCAAGAGGTGAAGTGTCTGGAAACAATTGTACTTCCAAATTGAGAGACGAGATCTGGCACTCTATAGGCAAGATTGCTTCCATCTCATAAACGAGTTGAAAAGTTGAGAAACCAGTTGCAGTCTTAACAGACGTTCGGTAGGCCCATAATGCTGAGTATAACATCAAATGTCAATTTGACTTGGCCGAATTGATCGTTCGTTGTAGGATGGTCTTAAGAGATTTATTGACAGCTTCCACTTGACCATTCGCTTGAGGGTAGTAGGGTGACGAATGTTCTTTCCTCAACCCAAGGTTTAATGTTAACTTGGTCATCATTGTGTTCTAAAAGTGACTTCCATGGTCAGTGACAATCTCTCATGGGACGCCGAACCGTGCTATAATCTGGTTAAACAAAAAGAGGGTGGTAGTCTCGCCATCATCTTTGAATGTTGGCATAGATTCGACCCACTTGGTGAAGTAGTCTACTGCTATGATGATATAATGGTGCCCCCTTGCTGAAGGAGGGTTGCAGGTAGTGTAATCAATTCCCCACTTGGTGAAGGGGCCAACGATGATGACGGGGAACATGGGAGCGGGATGTGCCCTCATCTTCCATGAGAATATTTGACACAAGTGGCACTTCTTGACTGATGCGATACAATCTTTGATTAGTGTCGGCCAGAAGTAACCGGCTCATAGAATCTTTTGGGTTGTTTCCAACCCAGAAAAATGACCGCCACATGCTCTAGTATGGAAATCATTAAGCATGATTTTCGCTTCTTCATGAGTGAGGCACAGACGAAGGATGAAATCTACACCTTGACGATACAGAGTATCTTCGAGTATGAGATAGTTCTTGGCCTTATGGAATATACGACGACGGTCATCACGAGAACCAGAGGTGGGGCACTTCAAAGTCTGGAGATATATCTCCATACCAGGGGTCCAAAGATGCTATCAAAAACATGTCTCCTTGAATAGGCGACTCTTCGGGCATAACATCACCTGACTCAACCAGAAGTTCCGAGATGAGTTCCGCAAAGACCGGTGACTTTTTGGATTTCGCCGAAATGAAATCTAAGTCAAATTCCTGGAGGACAACTATCCATCTACTGATCTTTCTTCCAATTACTCGTTGTGTCAACATGTATTGAAACGGATTCACAACGACAATGATGGTGATCTTGCGAAAAAAAATATAATGACGGGACCATTGGATGGCATGAAGTGCCGCCAACGCAAGTTTTTCAATATGAGAATAATTGAGTTCCGGTCCAACCAGGCCTCGACTCAGGTAATAAATCACATATTCGGAGAGAAAATCATCCTCCTAAACTAAGACCATGCCGATGGTCGACTCTGCTGCATCCAATTACAATAAGAAATATTTGTTATAATTGGGTGGTCAAAGCAGAGGGGCAGTTGTGAGGGAACATTTCAATGCTTCAAAGGAGAATTGAGTGGCTTCGTCCCAATGAAAAGGAACATCCTTCTTCAGTAAATGCATAAACTCCTTTGTGATCCGGCATAGTTTGTGATGAAACGCCGCAAAAAGTTTTCTTTTCCCTGTAAACTCTGAAGTTTAAGGATTGTACGTGGGGGAGGCAACTGAACTATTGCCTCAACCTTGAGAGGATCAACCATGATCCCTGTTGTTGAAACTATGAAACCTAGCAGATGGACCGACATCACGGAAAAATTGCATTTGTTGGGATTCAAGCGAATCCAGAAGTAGCGACATCGCTCAAAGATAAGTCAAAGGTGTGTGGGATTATCATTTCTCTTACGATATCGTGATGTTAAATCATCTAGGTAGGCCTCGATGATATTTTTGATATCGTAGAAAGCAAAAGACATGGCCCACTTAAAGGTAGCTCCAACATTTTTCAGACCAAACGACATCTTACGATACGCGAATGTACCCCATGGACAAATGAATGTTGTTTTGTGTTGGTCTTCGGGTTTGATTTGTATCTGATTATATCCCAAAAAACCATCCATGAAAGAAAATGCCTCACAACCTACGCATTCATCGACTATTTGGTTAATAAATGGTGTGGGAAAATTATCTTTTCAACAAGCTTTGTTCAAATCACAGAAGTCTGTACATACGTGAATCGTACCCTATTTTTTGTCAATCGGCACGAGGTTTGACACTCATTGGGTCAAATGGACAAGGTAGATAAAACCTGCCTTCAGCAGTTTCTCTACTTCAACCTTAATAACTGCTTCTTTCTTAGGATTAACCAGATGAAGCTTTTGCCGAACCGTCTTAGCGTCCAGATAAGTCATGATTTCATGTTCAACAATTTTTGGATCGATGCCTGGAATTTCCTCATAAGACCAAGCAAAAATGTCACAGAATTCCTTAAATAAATCTGTGTAGATTCAAATCTCTTCGGGGGAGCAGTCAGCTCTGACGAAAACATTCTCCACGACGCCAGGGGTTTTAGATATGTTAATAGGTATAGTTTCAGCAATGGTTGCTATATTACCCTCGGCATAAACAACATGCGTAGCCAAGGGATTGATAGGACAAGACCTATCTCTAGTCATAGTCAAAGTGAATTCCCCTGCTTCAATTCTGCTTAACGCTGGGAGGAAGTAAGATCTATGATGGAGATCGTCCCAGGGTTTGTTTGGACTAGTCATTGCTTTGTCTGAGGGAAAGACTAAGTCTAAAGAATCTGTATTAGTGAGGGAACCTTGAGTCCAAATAGGTTCTAGAATCGGATCTAACTCTTGTGCGGGAGTCGGATCGGGGTCAACAGAATCTTGTTGGACTAAAGAGTACGCCAATTCTGTCACGGACAAGGGCATGGACATACCATGGTGCCCTGTCCCTTCCATCGTGGTCTATGGGGAAGGAAGAATCTATAGATCGTTGAAGTAAGTCGTGTGAAATGACGAAACTTGGAAAATATAAACCTTATGGTGTTCAGATATGAACTTGACATCACCTTGAGGAGGTGGGTAATCGAAAGTACCCATCAAAGGTGGGAATAAACCAACCCCTATGTTGATGACGTCAATTTGAGGGTTATCAATCATTGGGACCGTGGATGCCCCCAATGAAGGGTCAGGATGGGAGAAAGACAATTGATCAATGGTCATGATCTGACCCTCGTGTGGAAACAACAAGACCCGAAAAAATGTAGCGACTAATGCTTGCATAGAATAGGTCCAAATCCTCCCTAACAATATATTGTAGTCGAGATATGTGTCAACCACTTCAACCTCGACACACACGGTTTTCCCTCCTAATTGCACGGGAAAAGAGGGGATAATGCCATGTGGTCGGAACGAACGACCATAAAAAATGGTAATAAGAGTAGGTGAAGGAGACAAAGCAAGCTGGCCAATGGCCTTCCAACATACCAAAGACATTACACATGTTGAGGCACCCTCATCAACCACTGTGCGGAAAATGTTCCTAGTAAAAGTTTTTGTGGTGTAAGCCACTACTATCTGGAATGTTACATGGTAAGGGAGACGAGGTTTTAAGTCGATTGTATCAAGCATGATCGTACTCAGATTACAAGTCTCGGTGGATCCTAAAGAGGCTAACAAAGCCTTTCTCTGGTAAGGGTAGCTTTGGAGGACTTCCAAATCATACATCGCACAAGGGGTTTGAGACAAATCCTCCACCACAGAGTAGTTCTGGGAAGCTCTTGCGTTTGGGTTGTGAGAAGCTTTCTTAAACGCACCTTTTGGGATGCGTGTCATGGTTTCACCCAACGTATTCTCAATCTGGAGAGGAAGAGATTGGGTTTCATCTTCTTTACCTTTCTCAGAGGTGCTTGGCTTGCTGTAATCCTATGCTCTAGTCAATATATAGGAATCACCTTTCATCATATACACATTCACAGATGCAATATTGTTTGAAGACAGAGGGGGTCCTTGAATGCCCCCTTCCGCGCTTGTAGAGGCCTGAGTTAGATTTTGTCCATGTTGAAATGGGTTTATTAACACAACAGACTGCTGCTGTGACAATAATGTTTGGGCCTCTGAAAGTCGAGGGCACTGGTGAGTCGGCTGGTCTTCTGCGCATAGATTACACTGATACTTCGACTTTCTTTTTTCGGTGCTGCCCCCACCAACATTATTAGTGGGTTTCTTATTCCCCTTACCCTTCTTACGTTGTTTCTTCTTTCCATCAGGCTGTTAGGTGGCCTTCAAATTTTTCAATTGCACACTATGTACATCCGACGTTTGGGTAGGGGGAGCAGCTGGAATAGTAGTCTGGCTAGCCGTTGTATGTTGTATAGACAATTGTTGCAATTGTTTCATCAGTTGTTCTGCGGGATTTGTTTGTGTTGAACCAAAAATACCATCGGCATGTGGTCCAACTCTCTATCTAGTTTTATCAAGTATTGATCGTGTCGCATCCAAAAATATTTCATACAGTAGACCAGACTGAGAATAAATTATCTCAAGTTGTTGAGCTCACATGATTACATATTCTTCGGAAAACACTCCCGACGTTGCGACTTATTTGGATAATTTTGGGACCAAAGACTTAAGGAACCACTCAAGAAGGAATTATGGTGGGACTAGCATCTTAATCAAACTCTTCCAGTGTCTCCATTCTCAGATGTGATCAGAGATATGGTCCACTTTTGTCTTTTTGAAATTGGCCAGCAATTCTGTGCCAGTGTCGTATCTCACAGGTAATTGGAAATGGTTTAGGAAAGCCATTGCCAATTCACCGAAGGAAGAGTATCTTGAGTGGTCAAGCTCAATGTACCATTTCGCAACACTCCCAATGAGAGTATGTTGAAACAATCGCAACTGTACAGAGTCATCTTTCAATGACTTAGATGAGCACCAAAGGTGAAAAGTAGTCACATGATCCCATGGATCTTCTTTAGGTTTGGCTTCGAACTTTGGTATGTCCGAAGGTAACTTCGTCAGCATAGGGGGCCAACGCGGATCATGACAGATAGGATCATTCAACAACCTTGTTAAGTCTGGAAAATGAAAGGTTGTCAAGAAAGGTAGTTTGGGTTGTTGGTGATAACAATGGAAAAAGGGGCTTGGAGTTTGATTAGCACTAGGTTGCCAGGAAAAGTTGGGTTACTGGCCCGGGTTCTGGTAAAAACCATGGCCATGACCAGCGTACAGATTCTGCATTTGAGGAGACATCATCGGATGATTCCCGAAATAGGACGTAGATGGTTGGGCGTGCATTACATTTGGATGACTTTGGGAAGGGTTTCCCCATGCCGACCCCATGGGTATGGGTACTGTACCTTGCCCAGGGTTCCATTGGATGTGAAAAGAGTTGCCCCTGATCGACATTGCTAATGAGGGAATTGATCCTTGCCAATAATTCCAAGGTCCTGATGCAGAAGAAGTTCCTGGGTTTTCCCCCTGTGCAGGAATAGGACCCTACATAGCATTAGGTTGTCCATAACCAGGGTTGCCCCCAGTCGGGAAAGAAACTGATGAGAAAGCATTGTTACAAAATGCATTGAACAAAGAAAATGGTGTTGAACCTACCATCATATTATGAGAAGGTGGTCCTTGACTCCCTGCTCCAAATGAATTATGGTTGGCGTTCAGCCTGGCAGAATGCTTGTGGGCACCGCCGAGCGAAGGGGACGAAGGAGGTATATTACCTCCTCCATAAGGGAAAGCGTTAAAGGGAGCTGAAGTGCCCCCCATGGGTCATTGCAGATGAGCATTAGAGCTCCCTACCCCCATAACTAAAGTCTGTAAAGTGGAGTAGGAAAGTATAGGGCTTGTACCTAAGCTAGGCATCTTGTATGAGAATGGAGGGTCTGTCGTACTTTATGTGAAAGGAGCAGTTGTCGCAGCCAAATATGGGATCAAACCACTGCTCAAGGTAGAGGCAGTCGAGACCATGGTGGCTTGGACTGACGACAGTGGGTTAGGAGGTGGAACACCCCCTGTGGTGACAGCCGTAGTGGGAATAGGAGAATTCCCGGAAGAAGTGGCAACGTTTGTTTCCATTGCTGCATGTGACACTGTATGGCACTCGTAAGGAAAAATCTGTACGATGATGGGTACCGAAATATTAGTGGTTATAGTTTCATATGGACCAAGATATTCTGCTCCAAGGTCTGAAATGGTTGGTTCCTTCGGATGTTGTTCGGGCATAGTTTACTATGACCAGGTCACTTCAAAAGACCCTTGTTGGTCTAGCTTTCACCTTAGCGGTGGTGGGGGTGGATCCAGTGTAACCGGTGGCAGGCCAAGAAGCCTTCATGATCAATGGAGCTCATGACCCTCCATTGTGTAAGAATATCAAAGACACACTAGGGCTTTCTATTCATTCAAAAACAACACACACTAGAAAAAGTCCCTACGAGATAAAACAAGCAATGAATAAACTAGTTGGAAGAACAATTACAACAACTAACACTAGAGAAACTTACCGATGCAAGTGAAACTCGAATATGGAAGCACCCTCCAGGTATACTCTGCAAAGTGTGGCCCGATGTTTATCCTAGGTACCGCAGTCTACCCCCGCAGTCACCTGTGTAAGTCCCTAAAATAATGGTGCCAGCGCGTGAACAGTCACCAGGCGGGTACAGTCGACAGTTGGGTGGACTGCAATGAGCAGGGTATCAAGCCTGAACCCTGTCAAGGGTATCAAAATAAACTGGTCTGAAAGACAAATGAGGACCTTGAACGGATTTGAGACCCACGAAGCTTCGCGGCAAATGCAATCGAGGGAATCCCAAAACAAGCCCTCTATATGCGTTCCCCACTACGCTTGGTCCATCTTTGGAGGGGTTATCTCTGCTACCTTTCCTCATGTGACCTCATGTTTATCCCCTATGTTAGAGGGGGGTCCCAGATAACTTGCATGATACTGGACTTTTAACACTCCCTAGCACAGACTCTTATGTATGTTTGGCAGCCTTGAAGAGTTTCCTCTCCAACCTAAATCAAGGCTCTAGCCTAGACTAGTTGATGTACCCTACAAACATAAAGTCTAGTTGATTTTAATGAATCGTTAATTTTTTATGTCTTGTCTTAAGTCAAAGGTTATGAAAGTGAAACTAATGATGTTTTTAGAGATGAAAGAAAAGATAAACAGAAAGATGGAAACAAAATAACTTCTTCTTGACACAATTCTTAATCAACTTTTCAAACTAAAATTTTTCCTAAGATCTTTGAACAGCAAACTCAAAACAAGATTTCGCTTGACTACGAGCTAATTATTGTCTTAAGTAAACAACCAAGAACGTATGAAAGAAAAACTTTTTCTGGTTATTAATGCAAACCAACAACTACTTAACCAAACCAAGAAATAAAAGAGTTTTTTATTTATTTAATGCTAGCAAAGCAAAAAGGAAAAATGACGACAAGTAAAGACCAAGAAAACTTCTGGCCTAAGTGCATATCACAAATATTTACTGACAATAACACACAAACTAATTAAAGCTGACTCTCACACTTGTCTAAAAACCCTATGAAAGAAAAATATTGAGGAAAACTTTTTAATGAAAAAGAAAGCTATTGTTGTAATCAAACCTAAGTTGTCGACTGCTATGACAAATGCCAAGATTAAATCAAGGAAATCACTGAGAGGTATAAATATTGATAAGGAAGAGGATGATTGCCTCTCCTTAAACAATAATTTTCTCAACAGAGACACTGCTGACAGTTCAACAGCCGGTGTGTGCACGTGAGTTGTGTAAGGTCAGAGCACGTGTACACGCATGTAGGCCTTATACAGGCCATGTGTACCTCTGCAATTCTTCAAAAATGAAAAAAAATCAAGCAATCAAACACTAGCAGAGACTACTGGTATTGAGAACCAGAGTCCCTTGAAGACTCATAAACTTACTTTGACAGAAAAGAAAAACAATTCAAGGAAGATTTCATAAAACAAAACCAATATGAGTTGGTACCTAAGCTACAAACTACAAAAACAGAGACCAGAATGAGATCCAGAAAACCCCTGAGAAGGATCACTTCTGACAGGAGAGAGGGTGACTGCCTCTCTAAAAAAAAAAATTCTGAATTCAGACACGCGGTTGACACTTCATCAACTAGCGTGTGCATGCGGGTTGTGTGAAGGTAGGGCACGGGTACACGCATGAAGGCCTTATACAGGCCATGTGTACCTCTGTGACTTCTGTAAAATAAAAAGCAGCCAAGAAAAGAAAACAGGGAATACTGGTATGGAAGCCCAAGATCCCTACTATCTCAGACTCTTGTAGAAACTCAGAAAAAAGGTGATGAAACCAATTTAAAACTACAAAAAAATTTCCCCAGAAAACCCAAGAGATCCCCAGTATGGTCGCCAATTCTGTTGTGGGTGGGAAATCCCTCCTATGGACTAGCACTAAGGGTTTTATCATGCATGCATAAAATGACCATTTAAAGGCCTCTAGTTTTTCCTATTCTCCCAACACAAAACCCCACATTCATGCAATACAAAGGTGCAAACAAGATTAGGTAACTCTACCTTAAATCCTTCGTTTGATTTCGATCCCTTCGCTTTCACTCGCTCCTTGACTGCAAGCCTCCTCACAAATCCGACCTTCATTCACACATGGACAAACAGAGAGCTGCAAACATGCATTTCATATATTAATTGTTGGGTTAGATGTGACAATATCATAAAATAAATACACAATTTGAACACATGATATGGTGGGACGACAAAAGTATTCCTTTTTGTATTAATATTCACAAGAGTAAACTTTACAATATGTGGTCGGTACTGCTCCTTGAATCTGGTCCTGGGATCCTCTTCAACTATGCTCCAACTACTTTTGTATATGCTTCTCTTCACACAATAGTTGCAAAAGGTTGAGGCAAGGGGAATGCTAATTCGGGTAGAGTTTCTTTACTATGTTTTTCCTCCTTTCAAATGGGACCCCTACCCCTTGTTTTATAGGCTAGAATGAGCTAGGTATTTGGTCGAGTGACTGGCCATGCATGGTCGAAAGGTTTAGTTAACTTACCTAAAACTATGTGTTCAGTCAACAACTTTCCATTTTTCGTGCTTTTGTAGGTACCCATGGGCTGTAGTGGGTCAGCTAGAGTGTACATGCGGGTTGTAGTGAAGTAGGGCACGTGTGCCTTTAAAAAGGGTGTTTTTAAGAAGAGTTGTTTAGTACTAGATTGGAAAATAAGGAATATGAGATGGCCTGATGCCAGGTAAGCATGTCTTGTGAAAATTAGGGTTATAACAATAGCGCACTTGATCGAAGAACAGGAGAATAGGTCGAAGCTGTTCAAAACCAGAAACTTGGATGTTGAAGTTGAAAGAACACAAGAAGACTTGAAACACCTGTCTGTACAAGAGTAGAGAAGATACCCCAGACAGAGAAGAAGTATTTCCCTTGAATCCTAGTAAAGACCATGAACAACGCGAAGTTACTATGCCAAGAGGAGATAATAATCAAAATGGAAAGAGGATTACCGAGACGCAGATCACAGGGAAGAAGGCTAGAAATATCAGCAAGAAGAAAGAAAAGTTGGAGAATTTACAAGAAGTTCCAGAGAAGACTTCGCAAAAGGAGGGTCTACAGAATTTGAATTCGTCGAAATATCAGAGCAACTCAGATATGACCGTTGGAGGCATTTTAGCCATTATATTGACGTTCTCGAATGGTTGGAACAACAATTACGATTGGAAATCTCGCCATTAGACCGTTGGCACCATGTCGTAACGGACAAAACTATTTTGATGAAGGCCTCGTGTCCGGTGGAGGGATCCATTACATTGCTTTCTACTTATTCTGTCGACTGTTGCACCGAGAACACTTTCGTGAATTGTATCCGAGCCAACAAGAGAACTCATTGTTACCGAGCTGTGTTTACTGAGATTTTACCACCTGATCTATTGCATTGAGCATTTGTTCATCGACCCAAGTTCTCCGATCTCAAGTGTGCATGTCGAACGAACTCGGCGCCATAGAAATTTCTGTCGAATAATTTCTAATCGACCGTATGGCTGAGAAGGTGATTTCTGTCAAAAATCAAGCTTCATCGATGCGAGGAGTGAAAGCCTCCCCATCGACCACTCGCGGATCCGGACCATCCTGAGCTGCAAATGAGAAAAGAACCAATCATATAGATTACTTAGAGAATGTGAATTTAATCCCATCCATCCTACCTGACTACATCCCACCTCTGGCCAGAGTGGTGAGTCGTGACAGTGTCCCGAGGGAGTTCGACTACATAGTCATCACGACGTACCTTCTGAAGGGGATACACATAGGAAAGCCTCAGCCGGATAATATTATGACACTAAAGATCATCTACTTCAACCTAGGGGATCACAATAACTTTAGCATGCTCGCCCCTCATAGGTATTTGACTAGGACAAAGGGGAAGAAGTCGAGGATAATCCCACAACCATGGACTATTAACCTCGCACAGTCCACTATCCTGAATGTAATGAAGATACCCAATTTTAGAAGGCACCAAGAGGTTAACGCGTGCATTAATCTCCTGATATCAATCTTCCATGGTGGTTATCTATGGCTAGACACACACATCACCATCTGTTGGAAGATTGGTTGTTGTCATTGATGTCAACCCTAGTCATGGGTTTTGGACCGCAAGATTGATGAAGGTATTTGGACATGAAGGAAAA
>SNQJ01S0064384.1:80295-94896 GCA_010110895.2 Picea sitchensis
TATGATAAGTATTCTTTACATTCTGTACATTATCATACCTATGAGCACCAACTCATAATGAGGCTTCAACCTCTGTTTTGCAAGCTACAACTTGCTGAGAGCACCAACTCTCTATTTTCTCTAGCACCAACTCCCTGGTTTCTCTAGAACCCACTAGAAGGAAGAACCAACTCCCTGGTTTCTCTAGAACCCACTAGAAGGAAGCACCAACTCCCTAAGTGTTCCAACACCAACTGGATGGAAGGACCAACTTCCCGTCACACAGGCACTAACCTGTATAACAGAGAACAAAAGTTCTCCCTTGCACCAACCTGCCACCTTGATTTCTCTAGCTGAAGCCAGATGGAAGATACAACTCCCTGTGTTCAATCACCCACTTGAACCTCTGAGGACAACATTCCTCCCTAGCACCTCCCTTCTGTAGAATTCCTGCAGAAACCCCAATAGATCTAGAATTCTAGTTAAATTGAACACATGCAATTTGTTGATATTCAAGAGATGAGAGAAAGTTTTTTCTCCATAAATCAGAGAATTATATTAATAAAAAATGAATATGCATGAGCAACCATTCTCAAAAAGAAGAGAGATGGTGAATATATAGAATTTCCAACATAGAAATTCTAGTAAAAAAAAGCTAGAAATAGCTAAAATAGGTGTCATAAGCTAAGGGAGACCACATAGTTCGACCTAGACCACTAACGATACATGTCACACACTCATTAATGTCCACAAGAGTTAAGTGATGCTCATTATCTCACTTAATCTCACTTAAATGACAAGAGAAGCAGTTCCAACTCACTTAACTGACCCGAAATAGTAGTTACTAATAATAGTAACGACAAAAATCATTAATTAAGGAATAAATCTCTCACTCAAAGAGGAGGTGTGCATTCCATAATAATAGATGAGTTTTTTCATGGGGGAGTTGGAATAAATCATGAATAAATAAAGAAAATAAAGAATAAATCGAGAAAATCAAGAAAAATCAAGAAAATCAAGAACCAGGAGTTGAGTCTTGATCTAAAATTAGCAGTTTTCCCTAAAATCTAGGGATGAGGCGCCCTTCTTCTCTATGTGGAAAAATTAGGTGAAATAAATTGTAAATGAATGTATTAACCAAGATCTAGGAGTCTAGGCTAGGAATAAACTAATGTAAGTTAGGTATATGCTCCAACACCCCCCCTTAAGCCTAACTGTAATGACAAAAAATTAGAGTCCCGACAACTTGGCCATTTTAGGTACTCATTACATAAAATAATTCCTCATGAAAAGAGGAAAGATGGAAAACCTCGTGGGAAACCCCCCCCCCAAAAAAAGAGGAAAAACATGTTGAGTGGCCAAAAGTGACCTACTCAGTTGTCTCCACCACTCCAAGCATAACTCTTAGTTCTGATTTTTTTTTTTCAGTGAAGGACTTGGTGAAGATGTCTGCAACCTCAGACTGTGACGTTGGATATGAACCAAGTGAAATATAGAAATGTATGGGCAGGAAATTTTCTGTGGCATCCATGGCTTGAGGATCCCCAAACAACCTGTGATCTAGTCCTTCTTGTATCCGCAGGATCACCGACTAGTTCACCCGCATCTTGCAGGGTTTTCTCTGCCCAAGTTGGAAATTGAGTTGGAGAAGACATGACCTAATCCGCATCCTCTGTATCAGAACTGAAAGGATTCTTTGATGGTTTTTCTGAAGTGCTCGAAGAATTTTCTGACTCCTCCTCATCAGTGACAACAAGCGATTCCTCGGCAGGGTCTTCTGAAAAATCATGCAGTGATTCTTCTTCAAACTTCACACTTCGATCTAGAATGAACTTTTCAGTGTGAGAGTCCAAAAATATATATCATTTTACACCTTTAGGATATCCAAAAAATATGAATTCAACACTTTGAGGCTCCAAAGCCTTCCTCTTATCTGTCGGAATGTGAGCCCATGCTCGTGAACCAAAAATACGAAAGTGCGACACTTTCGGTTTCTTACCGGTCCAACATTCAAAACGAGTGGTGCCTTTGAGTGATTTGTGAGGAAATTGGTTCTGAATGTATGCTTCACAGTTAATAGCTTCAGCCCATATCTTGGGAGCTAATGATTTTGACTGTAGCATACAATTTTCCATCTCTTTTAAGGACCAGTTTTTCCTCTCCGCAACACCGTTCTGTTGTGGTGTATATGGCACTGCGTGTTGTAGTTGTATAGTGATTGAAGGCTGTGGGAATGGTCCCATAATGTCACTATGAATCATCCCAATTGGTGAAGAAGCTCTATGTGCCTTCCCTTTGTCAAAATTTTTCTCTGGATGCTTTCCAAAAATGCATCCTTGACATACATCGCTTGTGAATTTAATAGCTGACAATCCTTCTACCATGTTTTCCTTGCTGAGTTGATGCAAGTACTTATAGTTTAGATGGAAAAATATTTCATGCCATAACCTTCTGATATCATTAGATTGTGACAGAAATACAGTGCTAATATATTTAGGAACAAAGTGGGAGAATAAATACAAACGAGAACCGTGATCTGCAATTCCATGTGCAAGCTGTGAGCCTATGGAAATGTCGGTAATCACTGCGGAGTACGGAGTGAACTCCACCTTCCTTCCAGAGCTGGAATGAGTGATATGATATATCGAGAGAATATTTTCAGACAGCAAGGGTACATGAAGCACATTTGTGAATCAGCCCCCTTTAAGATTAACAATTCCTTCTCCGCACACCTTTGCGGGTGTGGCATCTCCCAAGTAAATTGGGGATTTGGTGCTTTCTTTGATGGAGGAAAATTCATATTTTGATGAAGCCATATGGTTCGATCCACCTGAATCAAGGATACAATATAATGGAGTGGATGTGACAACCATTAAATAATTACCATCTCGTGCTCTACCTCCCATTCTGTTATTATCTTTCTTTGCATTTTTGGGCACCATGAGATTGTGCTACTGCAATTGCTTAGCCATCTCATCGATAGTCTTCCTCATGAAATTTTCTTCGGGATGAAAAAATTTGGAACAGTAGCTTAAAAGTGTTCTTTCCTTATTCTTCTTCTTACCCTTAGTCTTAGAAGATTTCTCTGAAGATTGTGCGAATCTCTCCTTCTTCGATTCAGGAAATTTACCTGTTCCTTTTTTCTTGTCTTTTCCACTGCTCTTTGGAGCATCAGTAGCCGCAAGTTCTTGGTTCTTGGAATGATTGATGGCACCCATTTGGACTAACTTATATTTATCTTTAGTCAATGCTGCAATGAAATCATTTAATGGAGGCATTTTCCATTTTTCCTGAGTCAATTTAGATGCTTGAAAAGACGACACAAATACAGAATATTCAGGGCCTAGTTTTGAGAGAATTGAAAGGATGAGTTGTTCTTCCCCTTTCGTGAATCCACATGCATTAAGTTAAACAAGGAGGGATTTGAACTTGGTGAATAATTCTTGTAGGTTTCTGAAATGAATTGGACTTAGGGATATGAATTCATTCTCCAGTTGATGCACTCTCATTGCATCCTGCTTGCCGAATGGTCCTTCCAATGTGGTCCAGACCACATCGGGAGTAGTGGCTCCACTGACATGAAAGAGGAGATATATGGAAATTTATAGGAATATTATCCCAATTGATTCATCTAATTTATTGAAATACTTTATCTTCTCTGTTGCAGCAGTCGGTTCTTTCTCCTTTCTCATTGTTACCCGGTAAAGCCCTTTGCTTCGGAGGAGCAGAGAGATCTCTGTCTTCCATTCGAAGTAATTGAAAGGATTTAGAATGAGTTTTGTGGGATGAGAGAGATGATCCATTGCTTCTTTCTGCGCCTCCTGATGATCTATACCTGCAAATAAAACTGTGTACAATCCACTAGATTCAATCTAGCTCTGATACCATGTAGAATTCCTGCAGAAACCCCAATAGATCTAGAATTCTAGTTAAATTGAACACATGCAATTTGATGATATTCAAGAGATGAGAGAAAGTTTTTGATCCATAAATTAGAGAATTATATTAATAAAAAATGAATATACATGAGCAACCATTCTCAAAAAGAAGAGAGGAGGTGAATATATAGAATTTCCAACATAGAAATTCTAGTCAAAAAAAGCTAGAAATAGCTAAAATAGGTGTCATAAGCTAAGGGAGACCACATAGTTCGACATAGACCACTAAAGATACATCTCACACACTCATTAATGTCCACAATAGTTAAGTGATGCGCATTATCTCACTTAATCTCACTTAATTGACAAGAGAAGTAGTTCCAACTCACTTAACTGACCCAAAATAGTAGTTACTAATAATAGTAACGGAAAAAATCATTAATTAAGGAATAAATCTCTCACTCAAAGAGGAGGTGCGCATTCCCTAATAATAGATGAGTTTTTTCATGGGGGAGTTGGAATAAATCATGAATAAATCAAGAAAATCAATAATAAATCGAGAAAATCAAGAATAAATCGAGAAAATCAAGAAAAAACAAGAAAATCAAGAACCGGGAGTTGAGTCTTGATCTAAAATTAGCAGTTTTCCCTAAAATCTAGGGATGATGTGCCCTTATTCTCTATGTGGTCAAATTAGGTGAAATAAAGTGTAAATGAATGTATTAACCAATATCTAGGAGTCTAGGCTAGGTATAAACTAATGTAATTTAGGGATATGCTCCAACACCTTCCACCCTAACATATAAAGTTTGCTATATATAAATTTATCATAGTGATACAATATTTATCATTGGCTTACCAGGATTATCACTGTTCTGCTATGCTGCTCTTCTCTCCTGTATCAGTGTCTCTCTATCTACATCTTCTTTCATTTTCTGATCTTCTGTTTTTCTCTACAAGAGCACGTCAACCTTCCTTTGTTGCCTCACTGTCTCTCTGCACACATCCCTTGCGTTTTCTGTGGCTATGCCTTTTATGCTCTGTGTGCCATGTCCATTCAATGGACCATTCCTCTCCTCTGTATTTCCACTGCTGCACACTCCTCCTTCTACACTCCTTGATCACTCTAAACAAAAACAACTCTCATCTCTTCTTTGTTCTGCATACTTATAGTCTCTGTGCATGCTATCTCGCCATGCTTCTGCATGCATCGTCCATGTCGAGTGCTCTGCCTGATCATCATAGCCACACTTCATCTTATCTAGATGTTTAACCCATGTGTCCATAATCACTGGGTGTTATACTGAGATTCCTTAGCCTGTCTCATAGTTGAGACTCTTCGTCTTCTCTATCAAAGTCAATATGATCCTCTCTGTTGAAGTTACAGGCTTCAACACTCTTCCATCTGTCAATCACCTCTAAGAATAGTCTTCATTCCACTGGAAGATGCCTCGAGCCTCTTCATCTTCTCTGGTGATCACACTGAGGCCTGTTTGATTCCTCTGGTAGAAGCCATCAGTCATTTCTAGTAGTTACACTCTAAAGTGCAACAATAGCCCTCCGATCATACTTAAATTCACCTACACCATTGGATTGGATCCGTAGGTTCTTGCATTTATTTTGCATTTCTAAATTTCAGAATTTCAGTATTCTTGTGGTGAAGAGTCTCTATTATCCATGTACCAAAATCTGAAATGGAGCTTGTCTCTTTGAGTTCTTCTCTACATATCTTCAATGATGTGACCACCGACGATGACCAAGGCCTACACCAAAAAGGTGTTTTCACATTTCGCATTTCGGCATTTCACATTTCATAATTTCGGGGATCCTTTGATGAAGATTCTCAACTCTTGAATCTTCCAACTCCCGGTATCCGAAACTCTGAAATGGAGTTGGATCAATGGTCCACACTCTTGATGATTCGACAGTCCAGATCTCTTCATGATTTTGCATATCGCGATTTTGGCATTCTTGATGTGAGAGTTCTTGACAACTCCAAGTCTCGGTATCTGAAACTCCGAAATGGAGTCGGATCAACGACATTTTGGCATTTCTCATTTCACCATTTTGGGACTCCTGTGGTGAAGAGTCTCAGCGCTTAACTCCTCCAACTCCCAGTATCCGAAGTTTCGAAATGGAGTCGGATGAAAGATCCGGTATTTCGTTGTTTCTCATTTCAACAATTCGACATTTCAGCACTCTTGTGGTGAAGTGTTTCGACACTTTAACTCCTGGTATCTGGGACTCCGAAATGGATTTATTTCCCGGTATGCGAAGCTCTTTGTTGGTGTGGCTATTTTGGGATTTCGTCGTTTCACATTTTGCGACTTTGGGACTCCTGTGTTGAAGAGTCTCGACTCTTGACTTCTCAATCTCCTGGTATCTGAAACTCCGGTTGATGTGTCTGTTTCAGGATTTCGGCGATTCAGCATTTCGGCACTCCTGTGATGAAGTGTTTCGACACTTCAACTCCAAGTATCTGGGACTCTGAAATGGAGTTATTTCCCGGTCTGTGAAGCTCTTTGTTGGTGTGCCTATTTCAGGTTTTGGGTTTTTGAGGTTTCGCATTTTGCGATTCCGGGACTCCTGATGATGAAGAGTCTTGACTCTTCCAACTCCCGGTATCCGAAATTGTTCTCCTGCCTTCAGGATTTCATAACCCCACTTCACGTTGCTCTTTACATAACATGCAGGTTCTCCTGGATCCAATGCTGGTTGGACCTCGGGCTCAGATCTGATGTTCATCGAGAATTATTAATGGGATCCAAAGATCACTGTCACTTCTCCTCTCGGGCTTTCGTTGTCCCTGTTTTTCCATCGTTGCATACTCTGATATTGCCATCAATGATAATCAAAACAATTCCTTCAGAATCACCTGAAGGAGGAGGTTATGATGAAGTAGATAAAGAAGAGAACAATGGAAAAGAATATCAGTAGAAGCAAGGCAAAGTAACACCGCCACAGAATCCCCCTAGTGACGCAGAGTCATCTAAAAAAAGAAAGGTTTCCCCCACGAACCCTACATCACAGAAGAATTCCAAAGCTAGTAAGACCAAGCTGCAAACTGTGCTCACGCTCGATGACTTTGACTTCATCATCGTAGCTGTATCAGACGCCTTGGAAGATCTTTTGCAGAGAAATAAATCAAAATAAGAAGCTATGTATGATAGAATTGAGACACAACTAAGAGGTGTCCAACAAAACCTTCACTCCAGTTGTGCAATATCTATTGCACCCTAGCCATCAGAAGAAACAGAGTTAGGAGACGAGCCTACCCAACTCCACAAAATAACCGATGCGATCGAAGCTCGCCTTCGTCGCGCACAGGAAGAAAACGAACAAGCCACAATGGACCTGAAGCAAGCACAAGAGTAAGTGATCGAGCAACGCCGAGTTGCGCAACAGGAGAAGATGACCTCCAAACAAAGTGCGAAGAGGATAAAGCGTATATCCAATAAGAGAAATAACAGCTGCTCGCGGAGCAGGTTGGAGTAAAAGAAGCAGTCAACAGAGCACTTCGCTCTGTGACAAGCTTAGAGCAAAAGGAGGAAGACCTAGTGGACATCAAGTAGCGAAGCTTGTTGAAGCCATTCATTAGCTTCAACAGAGAATAACAAATCTAGAGATACAAACAGTTCCAAACACTCCACGGGATGTGCGGGATTAAAGATAAGCAAATGCTCGGAGCGCAGTTGAGAGAATCAAGACCTTCACCATGGAATGTAAAAAAATAAGTGATCGTAGCGCATAGACTTATGAGCGACTTATTGAGGATCCTGAACTAAAAACACTGGAGTCCCAACTCTAGGAGGAAAAGAAACAAGCAACAACAATATAGACACAGTTGAATCTCTTGTCTGCAATTGAGAGAATGAAACGATCCCAGGAACAACACATTTTTCAACAACAAGTCCATGCCATACAGATCAAAGTCATGGAAGTGACTCAGAGACTCCAACCAGTCCAAGAGGGATTTTTCCAACTATTTTAAGAGATTGAAGGATGATGAGAAGAACTAGAAAAAGTAGTCACTACAATTGAGCAATGCTTGGAAGGACTTGTGAATGAGGTAGTTCTTCAAGAGTTTGCCGAGCAGGAGCCCTCGGCATAGCAGCAGGTCGAAGCAGCTCGAGGCTTTTGAGGCAGAGATTCCCAGATAAGATTGACTTAGGACGAGTCACAAGTGAGTGTTGGGGGCATGTTTTCCCTTGACCAATTTTTGGAGATCCTTGGTCATGTTTGACCTATTTTGGGACTTCGACAAGCTGTCGAAGGCAGAGAAAATTTTTAAGTGGATATCACGGGATCTCGACCCCTTGTTTAGGGATTTTGGGGTTTTAGGATTATGTAATGGGTATGGGGATGTCGGCCCATGGGTTTACCCATTTCTAGGACATTTTGTAATGTATAAATAGATGTCTAGGCAATGTAACGAGAGAGGCATCTGTGTGATGTTGTGTTAAGTGCAAGTGATAATTGTAAATGCTCTGTGCATGTTGTGTTGGAAACTTGTTGAGCTAAGTGAAATTGGATGTAAAGAGCTTGTATAGGGCTTGGTGTTGTAACCTAACTTGGGGAAAGAGGATCTAACAGAGTGCATGCAAATATATTTTCCTATGCAGAGTAGGATCTTGTGGCTCTGTACATGTAGATGATTGACAGAAGACAATAAAGAGAAGAAGAGTTGGTGGACGTAGCCCCAGGCTGGGGGTGAACCACGTATATCCCGTGTTGTGTTTTCTTTTTGCACTATGGTTGTTTTATTGTTCATATGATTAATTCTCAGTGCAATGATGTATGCTTAGATGAATAGATAGATTAGTGCCTAATGATGTGAATAAGATGCTAGATATGATCTATGTTGATGTGCTTAGTGCTTGAATGTGTTGGATCTTGTCGAATACTATGTTGCTCTGTAATTAGGGTTTATTTTCACTGTAAACAAAGACTAAATACTAATGAACGATAACTGCTAAGTTCTCTATTAAGGTGTTGTAATCACATATTTGTGTACCATCTAAGTTGTAGACATCTGAGTCCTGTAACCACCCCTGCCACTACCTCGGGTGAGAATTCACCTGCTTCGCAGGTGTTGCCGAAAGGGCTAGTAGTTAGGGTTGTGTTGGTGCGTTGTTGAAGCGTTGAACCCTGGTTCTGCCCCTGTGCCAACATCCCACGACAATTTGAAGATGAACTCTTCAAGGAAAATGCCCAGGAATGGGACGAGGTGGTAGCAAGGATGGTCAACCCAAAAATGACCAGGTTCAAGGCCATGAGCCTATATGAACAGGCTGTGAACATAGATAAATTTACTTAAGAGGTACTCAGATCCATAGAAGAAATCAGAGTGGAAAAAGCAATAGAGGTTCCCCTGTTGGCCCTGGTGCAGGATAGAGGATTCCCTATGACACAGGATGCACGAGAAAGGGGATTTCTCATGATAGAACAAGCACAATGAGTAATTGATCAGCTACAAGATGACCCAAACCTCATAGGAATGATAGGGGCCCCTGTCGACAACCCAAATGAAATCCGGATAGGTCCAAGCGGCCCTGAGCTAATAGAAATTGATGAAATCATCGAGTTAGATAAACCTGAAGTTACAATGCCACAGGCTGGATCAATAGGGAATGTTTCATATTAGATGAATATAGTAAGAAAATCAGAGAGAGCAAGTGCACCAAAACCCCTCCGGGAATTGATAAATATCTATGATGATGAAGAAAGTCCAGAGGTATCCTTGGTGACTCTTGTACAGATCACAGAGGAAAAGGAGCCCGAGAAGGCATCTTCCCCAGTTCTCGACGCTCAAATTTGAAGCCCTTCATAGAATGACCAGGAGGTCTAAAGTGTCTCAGACACTGAACTACTTGATGTACCGAAAACTCAAAAGGATAATCCGATGGAAAAGCCAGGGGCAGGCGAACAAAAAGAAGAAGCTCCATAGCTAGAAATCAACATCTCAACGACCGATTATCAAGTACCGAGAATACCCTCGATGCCTCAATTTCAACTGGTACTCAACCTCTCGATGAGAAACAAACAGAAGCCAGACCTTCAAAACACATGGAAGAGGTTCAAGAACCCAGTATTGAACAAATATACACCACCGAGAGCCTGGGAAATATGCTCGCTTGGGGAGATCAACAAATCACTGAACCTGTGGATAAATTTGTTGACATACATGCTATATCCTATGACCGGAAAAGGAAAGATATCATCAAGAGAACCACTAAGAAGAGGAGGATCACCCGAGATCACTCCATCCTCATCACCATGGAGGAAAAGTTGATGAACACAGAGCATGCAAAGACATTTAAACTTATCGGTGCAGGGATGGAAATCACATATGCCACCCTAGACAGAGCGAAAAGGGATTAAGAGGAGTTGGCCGCTGCTGTTGCACCTCTTTTGTCACCTGAATGAGCAAAATAGAGGTGCTTACAAGCTTAGTTGGGTTAGCTAAGCAAGACAGTAGTGAAGGAAAGGGTTAGAAAAATAAACATAAAAGACTAAGCTAATAATTAAACTAGAAAAGGAAAGAACAACTAAACTATTGAGCATAAGGACATAAGAACAAGAAAAAAACAAGACTCGTGTCACCAATGGAAAGGATTGTATTAGTGAAAAGAAAACACCGAGAAGAAAGGGGACTTTGGGTCTCTTCTTCCTCCAAGGGAGGGCTCTTGAACCCCCAATATTAAGCTCTTCTTACAACTTTGAAAACTTGAAATAAATGGTGAAAGAATCCCAAGCTAACCCACTCAAAAGGTGAGGTGGATTGCCCAAATGTAAAGGTGCTAGTATGATCTTGATGAGAAAAGAGGATTCCCCAAGAGAATAATAGCAACATAACCTTGCAAATGAATTCCTTGAAAATGTAGTGCACCCATGGCCTTGTTTTATAGCACCACTTTGAGGTATTGTGCAACCAGCGTTTAATGTGAAAAGGGGCTATTTAGGGCACCTTTAGGTCTTTGACCAACCACCCAGCCAGATCCAGTCGAGATTTGGATGTCAAATCAACTTGGAAGATGAACCAGAAGTGGGTGGGAGGCCGACCAACCTCATAAATGCATTGTTCTCAGGTGTGCACGGCTTTTAGTGTCCACAATCACGCATCGTGCACATGTGCACTTTTCCTACATTTCTGTATGGCGCATGTGTGCACGCGCCCTGTGTAGCTATAGTGCACCTTGATTTTATAACTGGTTGTATAGTTTTGGACCTTTTGGAAATGATTTTTTGGTAATTTTGGTCCATGGGTGGATTCATAGATGTTTGAAGATGCTGGATTCCTATAACCATTTTCGGATGAAATTTCAGTGATAACAGATGCCCCCTGATGGATGAGGTTAGGAGCATATGGATAGCCGAAATTCATCAATGTTTCTTCTACTGAGAGTACCTTTGTAAGAAAGAGTGATAGTGAGAGTATCAATAGTGACCCATTGGAATAAGAAGGGGACCTGTGGGACCCAACCTTTCGCAAGGTGTGTAAAATAAATTGTGTACAAATGAGGTGGGCATGCCCCATGCTAGTGTCATGTAACTCAAAAAAGGGTGTTGTACAGTAACTGAAATTGTGTGTTGATGTAGACAACTGTAGCACCCTCAGGGGAGGTTTTGATAAAGGCAGAGGAAAATTCTGATGAGGAACATACTCTGAACAATAGGCAATGACACATGTAAGAAGTATCACAAATTATGTGGGCGTTGATAGCCCAGCAAAGTTCATAGGTATTTGGAAAATATAAGAAACAACTACAATAGTCGCAAAGTAAGACCCACCGTAACATGAGAAAGTGTTGAAGTCGAATGTTATGGGGGTCAAAGACAACAGGGAGAACTTATGGGTCTCCCTGTTCCCTCCGAGACTTCTCATTGTAAAAGTAATGAGAGTCAAGATACTGTCACCCTTATGGAAACTGTGTTGATGTCAACAAAAAGGGAGACACGACTCCAAGAAGAAAATGGCTTCGTGAAATCCACTAGGTGAGGTCAGGAAATGAGGAGGTACATAGACTAATTCAACCTACGTGGAGACTCAAGACTGCCCTTGGTTGGGGATATATGAGAAGTTTAAGTGGTTGCAACCATTTAATGAGGTCGAGTGTCAGGGGAGACAATGAGACGTGGGATAAGTTGTGCCAGAGGTGGGACAAAGTGAACAAACTCAGAGAGAAGAGGTAGGTGGTCTGTGTGATACTCGGAGTTTATGGACGATGTCAATAGAAGTGGATGATAAGGAATGCCCCAACCAAGGGCGACATGGGTTCCGTTTGCCAAAAAGGTCACCAAAGGTGATGAAAAAACGTTATGTAAAAGGATGGAAACAATGACTTAATTACAAAAGGAATTAAAAAATCAATGGGGATAATAATGCAGATACAGAAACAGGTGCCCCAGTGTAAGATGGCTTGGCCTAAGGATGGCGCAAGTTGGTGTAAAAAACAAGTGGAGGGTTGGGGCCCCATAGGCTGGTTTCTATAGTAGGGAAATGTATGGAGGGAAATCTGAAGATGGGCACTGGCGATGGGTGAAATGGATGGTAAATGGTGCTGCGGGAGTGTAGTCAAAAGAATCCGTGAGGAAGTGCCCTGGGAGTCCATTAGGTAGGCTAGAAAAATGAGGAGAAGGAATATGTGGTTGATTTGCGACATGATGTAAGACTATCGGGACTCCCATCCCTAAAGGTTGAAAACAACATGAGTGTCAAAGTGCCAAGGGGGCTATGAATGGGACAACTCATGTGGGGGAGAGTGCTACCGGGTGATAGTACACAAAATGAAATGGAGGTGACAGTACTGCAGAGCTGGGTATAGGGACCCTAAAGGCAAATTTCAGAGGGTGTGACTGGAGATGTAATTGGGATTCAGAGGGAATGATTACATGCCAGTGTTGATTATATACCTGAAGTCATCACGCTGGTATATGATGACCAAGTACCTACACACATGAAAACCAAATACCCGACGTGAACAATATCTGAAGAGAATTTAACCTACAATCATTTATTTGATAATTTTGAACATGAGCATGCATACCTGGACGGGGATGGAAAAATGGTGCCCTGGGGGCTAAGGATAAAAAATGGCCCGGGGACTGTCTTGATGTAGAGGATGGGGTGTTGATCTCATGGATGAAGACGGATCGAAAAATGGACACCCGGAGCTCTCGAAATGGGATCTAGAAGTTTGGCAAAAAGGACTATATATAGCTGTAGGGCCCACATTGCCACCTCATTTGTACCTGCTGTCAGAGTGATTGGACAATAGATATTCAGAGGATATTTGGAGATTCTGGGAGAATGATGTAGTCAATTCAGGACCAACGAGCTTCAGGTTAGTTGTCTTATCGTCTTGCATAGAATTAGGGTTTCTATTTTTGGGCAGGGTCTGTACGGAGGGTCGTATAAGAGGTTTTGTGGGTGTGGGCCCCCTAGTGCACGGGTGATTGGGAAATATACCCTCATGGGTGTGTGCCTATTTTGCAAATATATGCACGCGGGGACACCCTAATGGGGGAAACAGGAACGCATGGTATGCGAGCCTATAAGCTAAACAGCTGCGCATGAGTGCACAACTGTGTAGTGAACAGGCGCGCTATGATGCGCGCCTGTATATGTGACAGGGGTGCATGAAGGTGCCTCTGTATGGCCGACAAGCACGCATATGTGTGCGCCTGTGGGATGAATAGGCGCGCATGTGTGCACACCTTTGGGATGAATAGGTGCGCATGTGTGCGCGCCTGTGGGGTTAACAAGAGCGCATGTGTGTGTGCCTGTGGGGTTAAACAACCGCGCCTTGGGGGTAAATATGACGGGTGCAAAACTTATCTTTTTTGGAGATGTTAATCTGTTTATGTTTGAGATGGCTGATCAAGAACTAGATTATGTGGTTGTAGGTGATCATTTGGACGATGTCGGTTCACTGGAGAGAGAGGGATTGGTCACAGTTCAGGGAGGCTGTGGCTATTGAGGATTCGATGGTTTGTGACACTTTGGCAGCTTGTGGGGGGGTAAAGTTCTTTGAGTGCCCCTTGATATGGGCCCAGGAGTACCTCCTACAGATCTTGATTAGGATCTGGAGTCTCGATCTGCATTGTTTTATGGTGCAGGGTGAGCAACTGGCCTTCACTGCGGTGGAGGATGTATATTTTCTGACTGGGCTCCTTTTTCGGGGAACGCCCTTACCGGCGGAGCCCGTATTACCTGGGGATGGGTAGTTGGATACCTTAGGCTGGAGGGATGACTTTATGTCAGACTCCGTGGTGAGTATTGGGGCTATGGATTCCCTAGTTCATCATTGTGTAGCAACGATGGTTGTGAGGGTATATGGGTCCCTCGCAACTCAACGGATCAGTGGTGGTCAGCTGAGGATTATGGGGAGGGTGTTGGCGGGAGAGAATTTTTCCTAGGGCTTGATGCTACATGCCAAGATGGTAGGGAAACTCTACAGGTGTCGGGTTGCGATCTCAGGGGATTTTGCTTTTGGGTCTGTTAACTCCCAAAATAGCACCATCATTTTGGTTGGGTTTTACGGTGGATAGCATGGCTATTCATAGTTTCCTCAATTCATTGTTGAGTCTTTTAGCTGCAAAATTTTAGATTTTTGTTTTGACTTAAAAATAATTTGGATTGTAAAGCCTTCTTTTTTCAAATTGTCAATTTTTACTTTCCACAGCTAACTTGTTTTCAAAGGTTCATTGTGCGCTGTGGAAAGTGCCCACTTTCAACAGCTAA
>SNQJ01S0064385.1:0-20916 GCA_010110895.2 Picea sitchensis
TAATGAATGTTTAAATGTTATTAATGATGATGCATGTAATGCGATCTATTATGTGAATGAAATTTTTATGAATGATTAAATGCTATTGATGATGACGTATATGATGCGACATGTTGAGAAAGAGAAATTGTTGAATGTTTAAACACCATTAGAATGATGTTCGATACGATAAAATCTATTTTGGTAAATGATAATCTTGTGAATGAGTAAAGAGTATGAATTATGGGATATTGTGAAATCTAATTCATATTGGAAAAATTTGATGTTAATATATTGGTACGGGGATACCCAAATTGAAATGACAAAAGTATGCAATTATATGATAATAATGCATAGAAACATGTGAGTTTGTGTTGCAGACTAATCTGCAGGTTATGGGCTATGAAATAGCCAAGTGATAATGATGATGAAGTGGATATGTGGACCACTACTGAGAAACACTATGGTATGAACAATATGAGGGAAATTATGTTGATTTGGATGCTTTTCTATGATATGTGGACTAGTGCATGATTATGCTATGATTTTGGTACTAACACTGCCCAAAACCGAGTGATGACAAAACCTTGACAGCGGTGTCCTGTGTGTGTGTTCCATTGTAGGGTGTGACCACGATTCTATTAGGAGGGTGGAGGATTTTCCCACCATGTATCCTCATTATAGGGTGTTGACTAGTATTTCTAGGAGGGTGGAGTGTTTCACACGTGTATCCTCAGAAACACGAAGTCTGGGAGGGGCTGATGCGGTGCAAGCTCCCCAGGCGATGTGATGAGGGTATCGGTTGCTTGCTAGGGAAGTTTGGTAGAGATAGTGACACTTCCACTACGGGTTCTATTTGGAGTTAGGCCAATGGTTGGCGCTCCAAGATAGTATGAGAGGAATTGAGATGGGATGGGAGGCAGTGGGTTAGGAAGGAAGGATGGTGAATGAATTGGGTAGGGATCACGTGGTGGAATTTGATGATGGAAGAAAAATGTGTATATATAAATATTACGTTATGAAATCAAAGAAACAATTTGTTTAAAACAAGTCTCTTGGTGGACAATTGTAATAAAGGATTTCTCACACACGAGAATTGATTGTTGTCTTTTATAAAAGACTAGCCTTGTTGATTGGATGGAATGCTTGCCTACATTATTAAAGAATGGCAGTTTGATTATTAGTACATATGTGTAAGGTTTGCATGTACTAGCTACATGCATTCCTCATTTATGTACACTAATATCTTATGAACCATGCTCTTTTCCTTGGACCATGCATTACTATGGGCGAAGTTTCTTGAAGGGTAGGTGTATGTAATGCCCTAAGCGATAAATGGTCAAAGATTAAACACGTTCCCAGTGGGAAAATGGGATAATAAAACGCATTATTGTTGCATTCAATGATCAGTCATCAATTTAAAAGAGCGGTCGGTAAGAATAGATAGAGCAATTACGTATGCAGAGTTTAGTGTATGCAAGGTGTAGAACCCATAAATCCACAGTGATAAAATTTATTAGGGAGGAGGCAAATTCGGAGGCAGTGGAAGGGGTTGGTGGTGGAATTCTTTGCGCATTGAGGGGAGGGATATGGGGCCGGAAGAGAGGGATGTCGAGGCCATTGGTGAGGATAAGATGTTCTTGGTGTTGTGAATTTCCAGGATACTAATTGCAGGAAAGGCGAGAGAAGTTAGCGTCTTGTGATATTGGTTGTGAACTATTGTGTTGGGTGAGCAGAGGGCCTCTGGACTCTGTGTCTTGTGATGAGCTTATTATGCATGATGGTGAGAGTTTCACAGTATCTCACGTGAGTAACAACTTTACGTACTATTGTGGTACGTGAGCACATGGTATTTGTGGAATTTGTTGAAACGCGTAAGCAAGGAACAAGTGTTGAGCGAGGCTTACGATCTAGGGAGGCAGGGTTCTTTGAAGGTTTTAGGCACTGGAGAACTGCGGATATCAAATGATAGATATCCACGGAGCTAAGTAGTTCTGGTGAGGGAGGGCGGTAGTTTTAGGCTGATTATTTGCCTTGTTTGTGAGGTTAATCATTACATCAGCGAATTTGAGGTATAAAGGCGTGAGAAATTAGCATGATGCTCCGGGTAGTGGTCAAGTTATGCATTTATCTCATTTTACGAGAAAGTTGTACCATTGGTAAATCTAAATTACCGAAATTGTTGTTGAGAAAATAAATATATGTTGTGAAATCATTATCTCCGTTTAGAAAATGAATTGTGTTATGAAATTAAATTAATGCCTAGAATGATGGGCATTACGACCCGACCAAGTGAAGGTGGGAAGCTCACATGACTCCCTCCCTCCCCCTCATCACTCTCGAATTGATCCCCAAAGAGCCAATCTATAAAATACTACAAAATGTGAAAGCAACGTCCTATTAAGATTCTGTGCATGAAGCTACGAAAACAAAAACTAATGAAGGTTTTATGAAATTGTATGTGAACCACAAATGATATTTTTTTATTCTGCAAGTAATTTACTATATTGACAACTATTTTAAGGTTTCAAGTAATAATTAAACAACATGTAACCTAGGATATAAGCGTGTAAAGGCAAAGACATGTAATTAACCCATGACATTAAAAATAATTTACTTTTATTTTAAGAGAATAATGCATGTACAAATTAAAATATTATATAGTCAGTACCTAATCCAACCTCAACATCTTGTGTAATCATCCTTATTCTCTATCTTGATCTTCTTCATCGAAGTCGACATCTGTATCATCATATGGTTCTGAAATGATGTTGAAAGGATAATGATATCATCATGGAGTAAATCAATGTGAACTAGGAGCATATTTTCCTTCGATATCTTCGAGGGGTGAAATAATGCCTAAGCCTAGATCATGATCTTACGCATCTTCTTCGTAAATGGGCCCTCAACGATCTTTATTGACTCTACTCGATGTGTCGAATCATCTTCTTCCTATAAATGAGTATATACTTTATTGGCTTTCCTCTTGGATCATATCCTAGCAACAAATGACCAATCCTTTCACCTAAAACATTTGAGTAAATACACATTTCACATTGGCTTGGAAAAACATGGCGATCATGTCCTCTTTCAAACATCATTGTTTTAATCATTTGGAAATCCATTCGTATGTTGAATAACATTTCTTCTTTCCTCATCACGTTAAATTGCATTACAACCTATACCATTTTGACATCAAATAGAACTAATTTGAAGATTAAAGAGTCACACTCAGTATATGGTTAAATGCCCTGGTATCTATTTTTCGAACTCTCGGGGATGTCTGTCCTCCTAGAGGAAACATTAGTAACTGCAATAGTGGAGTTATCCACTATTAAGTTTTCTTGTTTCATCCAGTGTTTGATCGCGAGGGGTATGACCATTGCACCACATAGCTTTATGGTGCAATGGTCGTAAATTTCAACTGCAATATGCCAGATATGTAAAATATGCATTGTCGATTAATAAATTAACATATATTTATATAACTTTTAAAGTATCACAAATATAGTACGCATGTAGTCACATTAGTATAATATAAAATAGCTAAATAAAATGGTTGAAGAATTGCTTACTGTCCATCTTTCAAACCATATGCTGAATCAATTTCCATATACGTAACATTGGCATCTCCCGGGTTGAGGCTTCTCTAACCAATTCAGATATACGTTGCCATGATAACCTACCTCCATTATGTTGTTTACATCTTTCAATCCGCACATTCATCGATCAATATTGTTTGCAATGTATAAATGCAGTGCATCCACTCTGGAAACAATGAATAAAAAAACATAGTGCTATTATTAAATATTAGTTATAACGTATAATATGAAGGTAATTATAAATATTTATATTTATGAAATAAATCATATCAATATATTAATGAGTATGATCATATACATAAAAATGAAACTTTGTATGTATTATTAATATAATTTTCACAATTATTAATATATTACCTCTCATTTTTTTCATTCCTTTTCCCCCAACGGATGCTCTTGATCTTCATCAATTTTGTTGATGGAGTTCACATCCAAAATACGATCCTTGCATGCATGGTTGGCTGCTAATTTGGGAAGAATCGACCTAATATACCTCATATGGACAGTATACCATACCCCTCCACCATAGAACCCTAGGGCCGTGCTCTTTATTTAACCAATGCCTTCAATGGTTTCAAGTGCCTCTCCACCATCCACATTGACCTTGTGTGAGCAGGATCACAAATTTCAGAAATCTCTCCTCAACTTGGTGTATGGGTAGTGTTCTTGTGCATTGAAGAATGCTTGGGAGGTATATACTTTTCATTTCACATATTAGACGAGGAATTTTTCTCTCTTCCAATGCTATATCATCTTCATGGATTTCTTTTTCAATGACAACCATCTACATGAGATCATTACACAAGAAAATAACATGTTTCAATAACATAATATAATATATATTACATTACATTACAAGTAAAACATGTGTGATTAAGTACAACAATAATTTGAAATAACATTTTGCGTATAAATCAAAACCTCTCCTCATGTATTTTCAAGGATCATATATAACTTGTTTGATATTTTTTTCAAAGTCGTTTAGGAGAGATGTGGTAGAACATCTTGTAATAACAAAATAGATAGATCATTTTACAGACCAAGAGTGAATAAGGAAAATAAAGAAATAAATAAAGGCCAATATATATATAAATATGTATACCAAAATTATTACAGTAATGAAGTTATGCCAATCATGTGTTTTACCCTGCAAATTCACCTTTCTTGGAACAAGATATTTTTTTTTTATGTTTGAAAAAACGTGGGAAATTTAATTCTTTGATGACCTCTTTTACATCATTCTTTGTTACATTAATAACAATGGAAGGTTATTTAGGTCTAGTACTCCATCGATCTATTTGAATATCATATATCCACACTTAGCATTGCATGATTTAGTTCACGAAGATGTCGATTACAAATTTTGACAATTTTGTCTTTGTCCCTCCTACCATCCTTGGTTGCCATAGCGTTTAGAGTCCGCATTTCTTCCGATATGCATTTGTATCAATGAGCTATTTTAGCTCTCATAGTAGGAAACCTCTCATGAATTGAGGATAAGATTTCATTCCTCATGGAAGCCTATTAATACCTTCATGATGATTCTTGACCTTCATGGAAATAAAGGAAATCACAAAAATAATTATCAAATCGGTAAAATGAAATTTCAATGATTAAAATAAACATTCAAAACAATACATCTGATCATTATGAAATTGAGTACCTTGACGATTTCTATTATATTCAAACTTCCATAGGTGAGAAATCATTTCTTAAATTGATGAACTTTAAGCAGGTCTTCTTTACCATTGAAAAGATGTTTTTAGTAGTATGATACTATGGTTCTTAGGAAGAGTGCCTATACTCATCAAAACACCATCTTTCTTAAACTTTTGAATGGTGATACTTCATCTTGGGGCCCTGGCGGACATACCAGAGTTACCCTTTGTTTGACGCAACAAATGGATTAATGTCAATTATATGGTGAGATTATTTAAAAGTAAACATACACATACACTATGATTAATGTCAATTATATGATGAGATTATTTAAAAAGTAAACATACACCATGATAACATTAAAATATTGTATAGTATTAAAGAGAAATATTAGAATACTTATACATACCAAAAAAATGTGTTAGTCTAGGGGCATCATGAATTGTCCATAAAAGTATTCCACAGAATTTAAATTTCTTCTCCCCGATTGGTTTACATATGTCGTACATTGTGATGCCAACCCATAACTTTAGTAGCTCATCGATAAGAGGCTCGATATATACATTCATATCTTAAACCTGGTACTTACCTAATTGTTTGAAATTACACATAATTACTAAAGGAATGATATCATGTAATATATATAATTAAAAAAATAAACAAAAGATATTATGCAAAAATTGAAACAAATGAAAATGTTAAATTCAAATAATTAATGAAAACAAATACCTGGAACAATCATTGTCAACATTATGTGCTCCCTCTTTATTGACATCCAAGGAGGAATTTTATTGTTGATAACAAAAATAGGCCACACTGAGTAAATAGACCTAAGCTCTCCGAATGGATTAACACTGTCAGTTGCCAATGAAAGCCTAACATTACGAGGTTCATCCTTGAAATCTGCCCATTTTTCCTCAATTTCCCTAAATGCAGAACCATCGGCATGCATTTGAATAACACCATCTTCACTTCTGTTACGTGCATGGTAATCCATAAATTGTGTTATGCTTTCAAACCTAAACAATCGTTGCAAACGTGGAATTATGGGAATATGTCGGAGAACCTTTCAATGCACCCTTTTTGTTACTTGATTGGTTCGATATCTACTGATAAGACATTGCGGACATTCGATTTTCGAAGCATGTTGTCCATAATATATAATATGGTCATTAGGACATGCATCTATAGTTTGATAATCCATTCCAATGTCTTTCATAATGGCATGCAAACCTCAATGTGTGCGAGGTAAAATATTTGACGATGGTAACAAAAATTCACCTAAAAATCTACAACATAACAAACAACTAGTTAATGTGAGAATATTAATCATAAAAAATGCATTCTTATTTTACACATTAATTAACATTAAAAACAAATATAAAAAAAATCAACATTTGTGTACAGTATGAGATGAAACATATTTACATACTTTAGTATCTGTGTCATACAAGTGTTCGACAAATTATTCATAACCTTTAAGTTCACCAGCAACAATGTAGCAGAGAGAAGATTTGCTCTTGATCCTTCATAAAGTCATTTATTTGCCTTTTCTAATAGAGGTTCATCATAAATACCAGCATTCTCCCCATCATCTTCTTCCATGGGATCATTAAATTGATTTTTCCCATCATCTTCTTCCATGAGATCCTCATTTGCTTGGTCGTGATGATGTTCCTCAGCTTGTACACCATCATTTCTACTAATACTTGGTGCAATATTCTACGGAAAGTTAGAGGGAAACTCTAACTTTATAATTACAAACAATCATGCAAAATTAGTGTATACTATAACAAACATTCAAACAATATATATACATATATATAATTTTATATAAAATAGACCAAATAAAAAAAGATAATGAATATATAGATAATTACCATGGGACGATATTCATTCAATCTGCCATCAATGTGACCATATTTCCTACAATGTTTTGTAGTTGTTGCTATTAAAATTCTTACGGGGCGTCTAAGGCAACATTTTTTACAAGGACAATAACATCTACCATCACCCTTTTCACCCGCTTTACTTTTTTCCCCACCTCTAACAACAATCTGCGACATTTTTCCGCACAAAAATACCCTTTCGGAACCGTCGTTGTTATAGAAAGATTGTCGCAACATCTTTGAATCGTCAAATATTTATAGTGCAATTTTAGGTCACTATCGTCGCAATTGCGATGAACATGACCTAAAAAAAAATATTGTTTTTACCTATTTATTTTAGGTCATTTTTAAGTCACACGTCTCTTTTGCAACGAACATTGACCATAATAATCTGGTCAAAATACGTGCATCAAGATTGCGACGAATACAGGGTGGATTTAAAACACTTTAACTTTTTCTCTTGCATGTTGTGACAAAGAGTACTTTTGTCGCAAGTGGTCATCGCAAAATTTTCAATATGTAGTAGTGATCAGACATCGGCCAAATTAGTCACTGGCTTCACCCTGTTCCAACTTCTCTATGGTTTGGAGGTTGTTTTACCCATTCAATGCGAAATACCATCCCTCAAGCTAGTTGTCAAACTCCTTCCTAACACTTTCGTTGAATAAGAGTGACTCTTATATTTATCCCGTCTTGATGAATAACGTCGTGAAGCCATCATGGCCAATGAGTCTCATCAAAAGCGCGTCAAACATTAATAGGATAAAAAAATATGTCCTTGAACCTTCTCGGAAGGCGAATTAGTTTTGATCTACGACAAAGACCTTGAAAAATTAGGCGCAGGTAAGTTTGAACCCTTATGGCATGGCCCCTATATAATTATGTGATTTCTTAAAAAAGGAGCTTATGAGCTAGTTGACTATCAAGGCAACCGATTATCAAAGCCCTGCAACGAGCTCTACTTGAAAAAGTACCATGCATAGGCCTCGCACTATCTAGTTCTTTTGTACCATATGTATTACAGTATGCTCTAGTTGATTTTGTTTTCCCTTTATGTGACAGTCTTTGTCAATATGCTTATCATGCTTAATGCTTGAGTTGCAGATGTTGTCATTTCCCTCACCCTTTTTTGGATACGTGAATAGATCTAGTCGCACCTCCCGGAACATCACTTCCGCTATCTGGGTGATTATTTCACCCACCAATGATATAGTCAGCTCTAGGGGCATCTATCTAGGCCCTGCAACAAACAATGTTGCAGAATACATTGTCGTCATCGAACTTCTAACCAAAGCATCTGCTTTGGGCATACATCACCTGATAGTATGCCTAGATTATGAGCTTGTCATTTCACACCTCAACTCAACTTATTCTATTCAACATCCTATCCTTTTTCAGAAATATTTAAGGGTATGACTCTTGGAACAATCTTTTCATGTTATCTCTTATAAACATATACCAAGACAAATCAATTATTTAGTTGAATCACTAGCAAATTTTGTTTTGAATTGGCATCTACTTCATTAAAAAGCATCACATTCAACATTCATTGTGTAAACCATTATACACATCATTCCTCACATATATAAGAAGAAGTCACAAAGACATATGTCCATATATATATATATATATATATTGTGTGTGTGTCCGTGTGTGTGTTCAAAAAAATATCCAAAAACGATATAACATAACAAAATTGGGCTTTCTACCCATACTTCCAAAAAACAAAAATGCACCAAAAGTCCAACACACTAAAGAGCACTAGTCATCACAAGGAGCCCTCTGATCATTATAGAAAATGACTGCCTATGTGACCTTCCATAGAAGACGCCCAAATTGGTTCCCCACACTTACTACATTCCTCTGCATATGCAGAGGTATATCGTCCATGTGTGGCACTGGAATACCTAGAGTCAAACGCTTGAGATTCTCCTCAAGATCTTCCAAGAGATCTGCATTGATATTACACTGTGTTGATCTCTACCAACACCTAACTGCTCACCTCACCTATTCAATAGCGACATACCTCCTAGATGTGTTGGTGCACAATCTGCCCATCAAAAACTATTTTTTATGTTACACACAAAATCATTTATATATCATAAAATCACAAAAACATTAAAAATACCAAAAATAAAAATATATTGTAAATTTATCTTTCTTACCGAAATCATCACTAAACATTTCCCCCTCGGGGAGAACCATATCTGGATCATCATGATAGTTAACATCGTGATACGCATAATCATCTACAGTTATTATCTGGCAATCCCACCACCGAAAAAACTTGGCATCAAACTGAAATTGTGTTCCCCCCCTGATTCGGGACAATACATTTGTCCATTTCTTCATCATCGGATCTCTGAACCCAACAGCTAGCACCACATCCCATGGAAACGATGTAGGCACTCGCTCTAAGAATAAAGATAATAAAATGGATCCATAAAAAAGCTATTTCTTTCACCCCAACCTACATTTGGTCAGTTGTTCCTTCATATTTTCCAGCACAACTGCACACCAGTTGTACACCATAGGAGATAGACTCATCACTCCATAGTCCACTTGGCTCCTCAAATCCAAGTGTGGTCCAGTACTCCTTATCACTAGTGTAATAGTGAATAACACAGTGTGTAAGGTAAAATCCATCACCTGACCAATGGGTAGCTTATTTTTGTTGTTTTGTGTCCCTAGGTGATAATATCATGCCACATAGTCATCAACTCGATCGGATCCCCCTCTTTTTCCACCCACCAGAACCACTATGGCACCACGATGGGATAATCATGTCAGGAAGTATATATATTTCATCTCCAAGGTCAGTATCGGATCTCGTACAATGAAATGTTGTCTGTCTAGATTCTACATATTCACTAGAGTGTGTAGAATTGTAGGATGGGCACACATGTTTTGTCACGGGAAAAATTTTAATAACCCACAATTCCTCAAAGAATCTAGAGTAGGAGGGTAATCCATAGCGGCATTTTCATTTAAGTCATGTTTGTGTTCTCTCCACTCCAACATTGTGCCCAAACCTGCCAAAGAGACCACAAATTTTTATTAGAACCCAATCATAAAATCAAACTCATAATTTTTTTACAAAAAATGATAAAAACCAACTCAGTCACGACCCCCTTGAGAAAACAGTGTGATTGTTCACGACCATCTCGCTCAATCGCGACCCTATGTGGTGGACATGGCGGCTAATTGCGACCATACTAGTCGGTCACCCCTCAAATTTACCCTCGGCGTGACCAATCACGACTTCCTCCTTAAGACAGAGCGACCAAACTGTTCAGTCGCACCCTGCACAAAGGCGAGTCATGACCACGCAAACTCTAAAATTTTGAGGCCTGCCATTAACAATAAATGCATGAAATACAAAACTACAAGATGGGTTTCGTAATTTGGGATCCAACTTGTTGTTTGATGGCTAAAGGTTGTGTGATCTATGGTTCCAAGCTCCTCAATCACCGCTCCAAATTATGGCAAGAAAAGGGCTCTCCAAGCTTTCACCAAGGTAAATGGGTTAAATGAGGTAAAAACACTCTTTTTTACTCCATATATGGCTTCATTTTAACCCTGCTCACACTAGAACTAGCTCATTTTCTTCATTTTTTGGCTATTCATCATTTTTATTGCTCTTGGGACCACATACTAATCAGATTTTTGTCAAGAACATTATCAACATAAGCTATGGAACCATTCTATGGAGTCTTCTTTAAGCTCTTTTTCAACTCCTTAAAAAATAAAAGATCATCGAGTATGCTTGTCTTTTCACACTCATATCATGGATTTGAAAAGACATCCAGCCGGTATAAGTTTACCCCTTTTTCGGGCCAGACGAACTATTTACGAAAAAGGATCTCTTCATAGAGGACTCTTTAAGCTCTTTTCGAACTCGTTAAAAAATGAAAATATTGTCGAGGGATCTTGTTGTCTTTCATGCTCGTTAAAGTGAATTAGAAAGCATGCATGTTGAGTGATAGTTTATCTCTTTTTCGGTCACATCAAACTATTTACAAAAAAGGAACACCCTATCCATTATGGTTAGGAGATTTCTCCTAGGTATTATTTTATACTTTTTCAGACCCTAGAGACTAAGTTTATGAAAAAATTCCTTATGGAGTTTTCTTTACAACCTTTTCAGACTCTCTAAACATGAAAAGGACATTGATTTTACCTTATTTGGACTCGTTAAACTTTACATAAAAGGACCCACTCATGGGACCGAACCCCTCCTTCCTTTCGTTCATTAATAATATGTCGAGGGACTCATGGCCATATGAGCTATATCTAGCATTTGTTATCCTCCTCCAGCTTGTAAAACTAGAAAGAGGTAATGTTGATGGGTCCTAAATCCCTTGACTCAATAGTAGGAACCAAACCTACCACTAAGGCCCAATTAGACTCTGCAATGTTTAAAATGGAATGGTTCTCCAGATCTTGCGATCCGACCAATTTATCGATGGGCTTTTGTGTTTTCTTGTGAAGGCTCTTCCTTCAGTTAGGACTGTTTTCTTCTATATTTTCTCTTGGGTGGAGCTGATATGAGAAATGCAAGCCAGTATAAACCAACTTGACGAACAACAGGATTAAGTTTTAACTACTGGGGAAGAGGTTAATCTTGGGATAACCCACTACTCAACATGCAGACAATTACTCTATACCATAGGCCTAGTACTAATACATTAACCATGTGAGCATCCAATTACTGTCTGAGAAACTAACTATCAGAAAGAAAACACATATGCAACAAGATGATGCCAAGAAAAATAATTCATCTACCATGACCATTCGTTACATAATAACACAATGATTTATCTTCATCATTAAAGCAAAGAACATCAAGACATTGCACCAGATCACTTGACAATAAAATTAATTGCTCTTACTCATTACTGCATCATTCATGAAACAGGATAGGAAGTAGTTATTCTCCAAGTCCAATCACATGCATCGGATGAAAATAGTTTGTCTTTGGTCCAGAAGGACTTCTCAATTCATAGCAGTCTCAAAATAATTCTTAACAAACAAAAGAAAGAGTTCTTACAACAACCATCGACCCTTTGCTAATTGGTCGATGTCCTTATTTATAACATAAATTTTTAACTGAAACTAAGGACTAAGTGCAGTTTAAACAAAACAAAAATCGCCACATGGCGTTATCTTATAACAACTTCTTTAACAGTCATCCTGAGATACTTCTTTGAAAGGGTGATTTCTCTCATATTCAGTCCAGTTGAAAAACAGTTCTTCACAAGTTTGGGCCCATGGAAATCTATGTTGTTCCATCAGGGCCGCATATATTCCCCTGATGTCCACTGCATGCACTCGGTACTTTACTAAACTGGATTTCAGTTGTTGTAGCATGGTTCGGGCTCTGATCGGATGTTCTGTGAATTATCGTACTTTCCCTGGCCTCGCATCAGCTATTTTTGTGAACTCTTCTATCCATAGTGCATCTTGTTCGACATGTAGCTTGACCACGTGGGGTGCATCACTGAAATTATCAGGGGTGTCGAACTCGGGGAGCCCAGCGTCCTTCATTATTTTGTTAATTTTATCCCAGTGTTTCTTACACCTCATCCATTGTTCTTGGATCTCTCGATGTGGGTCCCGAGACATCTTCTCCCAGTACTCGGTTGATCGTTTCATGCGATTAATACAACTTTTTCCTATCATCTGAATGCCATGTTTTTCCTTATATCGCCCTTGCTGGACTACATCGATGTACTCGAGTCTTTCTACTTCTTGTTGCGCCCTTTCATACCATCGCTCCATCTCCTTGCATGTTGCGAGTTCCATGAGGGTGTCCTCTTGGAACTCAGCTATGTTTTCGGTTAACAGGTGTCTCTCCTCCTTAAACTCGTTGTAAACTCCTATGAACTCACCTTTTATATACACAGTGGTCTGCGTGGCACCTTTGTAGTATTCGGAAAGATGGCACAAGTGCTCAAGCTCCTTTAGGGTGGCGGCTAGTTCCTTTTCGTCTCTCCTGGATATGTCCAAGGTGGCATCTGAGAGGGATTTTCCTACGCCGATCAATTCAGACGTCCGGGCATCTGCTGTATTGATCAAGTTCTCCTATGTAGTAACTAATATGGAGTGATCCAACGAGATCCTTCTTTTATTCGCAGTCCTTTGAACAATGGCCTTTCTCTTCTGATCGTAGGAGATCGCATAGATATATGCTACCTCGTCTATTGGCTCTAGTATATGCAAATCACCCCATGTTAGTTTGTTTCCAAAACTATCGGTGGTGTATATTTGTTCAAGATTGGGCTCTCGAACTTCCCCACTATGCCTTGTGGGTCCGACTTCTTCTTGTCACTCGTCGGGGATTTGGGTATTGGGTAACATAGAGGTGTCGGGCATAGATTCGTTACATATTTTCTCGTCAGCCACAAAACTATTGATTTCCTTTAGTGGGGATCCTTTCTTTGTCTCATCCGGTTTAGTCTCGTCATTCAGGTCTGCTTCAGTTTCCGATTCATTGGTTTCTTTTGTGCCGAGACCACTTTCGGCTTCTATTTTCTTTTGGGAGATCTCCTCGTCTTGGACCTTGGGCTCAGGGGAGGAAACTTTCTCGGGACCCTTTTCCTCTTGGACACACACAGGGGAGTCGTGAGATGGTTCCGAGCTTTCGTTGTCGCTATATATATGTATAAGTTTGATGAGGGAATTAGGTGCTCATGTTTCTATTGACACCTGGCCTGTCTCTGTTTGACTTGTCCTGTCCACAGGGGAGTGACTGGTGATGTTGTGGATCTTGTCAGTAACTAAGATGGAGTGATCCAATGAGATCCTTCTTTTCTTCGTAGTCCTTTGAACAATGGCCTTTCTCTTCTAATCATAGGAGATCGCATAGATATCTACTACCTCATCTACTGGCTCTAGTATCTGTTGATTGCCCCATGTTAGTTTGTTTCCCAAACTATCGACGATGTATATTTGTTCAAGATTGGGCTCTCGAACTTCCCCACTGTGCCTTGTGGGTCCGACTTCTACTTGTCGCTCGTCGGGGATTTGGGTATTGGGTAACATAGAGGTGGCGGGCATAGATTCATTACATATTTGCTCGTCGGCCATAGAACTGTTGATTTCCTTTTGCGAGGATCCTTTCTTTGTATACTCCAGTTTGGGCTCGTCATTCGGGTCTGCTTCGGTTTCTGATTCATTGGGTTTTTTTGTGCCGAGACCACTTTCGGCTTCTGTTTTCTTTTGCGATATCTCCTCGTCTTGGACCTTGGGCTCAGGGCAGGAAACTTTCTCGGGACCCTTTCCCTCTTGGACACACACAGGGGAGTCGTGAGATGGTTACAGGCGCTCGTATAAGTTTGTATAAGTTTGTATAAGTTTGTATAAGTTTGTATAAGTTTGTTGAGGGGATTAGGCGCTCGTGTTTCTATTAACACACGGCCTGTCTCTATTTGACTTGTCCTATCCACAGGAGAGTTGATCGGCGATGTTTTGGATCCAGTGTTTCCTAACCTGTTGGTGTTCCCAAGTTCTATGGAATCGGTGTCGCTCGACACCGTCGGACTTCTTTCTTGGGTGCCAGTTGGAAGCATGGGCATTAAGATAAGGTAAGGATCATCCTGCATCAATTTCATTAGCAGCTAGATTTGCTGGTACAAAAGTGCACCCATCCCCTATGCAGGTTGAACTTCAGGGACATCCCTGATTTGTAATGGGGATTACTGATAAACTAATGCAGCCTCGATGCCCTCTTGAGGATCGCTTATTCCTTCTCCCGGTTCAGGTGCCATAGTTCCTTCCTGGGCCTTGAGAATTTCTTGATTTGTCTGCTCCAAAGACATTGCTTGATCTTCCCAACTCATAGCTTTGAACCTGGCCGTTCGAGGATCAACCCTCCTTGACGCCACTTCATCCCAATCTTGAGCTTTTTCGGTGAAAATTTCATCTTCGAACCGATCATGGGCATAAGGCCAACAAGATGATACCTGCGATGCATGTTGTAGGACCAGGCCCTTGGGATCGTGTTTGCGAAATCGACCAGTGCGGAACCAGAATTCTAGTTGACTCAACCCTTCTTGCTTAGCATGCACGGTATATTTAACCATGTAGAAGCCAATATGAAACCCATACAGAATGAAGGCCCACTTCTTGTCCTTTACTAAAGTGGAATTGTATCCTTGCAGGATGGTCTGGTAGAAAATTTCCCCTAACACTAGTCGGTCAGGAACATATATGGGTAACAAATGGGGTGCCCCTGTGGCTCTAAAAACCCCGATGTAGGTTTCGTGCTCGTCTAGATACCAGTGACCCATTTTGGATATAACCCTTTTTGCTTCTTTTGACAGCCTAGGGTACTCTTTCCTGAACATCAAAAAATAGATACGTGCAATAAACTGGTCACAGATAAGGGCATAGGATTTTTTGTACTTGTTATCCCATAAGATGCCCAAGTATACATGGACCGGGAGCTCTGAGGAGTGCCAGTTCAATTTCATTCCAGAGAAAATGTTCCTGGTGCAGATGATGTCTAATAGATACGAGGCCATGTAGAAGGAGGGGGTTTCCCCTTCTTTTGGCGTCTGGGCTTGTCTTATGTAGGTGCTCAACTGTTTGGAGATGATGGCACCCCAATTGAAACCCATGCCTAAAATGGCCACCATATAAGCTAGGGGCATCCAAGCCTCTGAAAACCAGGAGCAATCTTTCTCCCCATGCAACCTGCAGAGAAGAGCCATTAAGTATATGTATGGTTTTCTTATATATTTCATTGGATACCAACCGACAGTCCAGTTCGTGAATTTTTTGTCTTCCCTCCACCACCACGCCATAATTTTGTTGGTATCGTGTGACACATAAAAACTCAGAAAAAAATCAATGCTCAGTTTTTCTTCTGACTCCTAGAGCTTGTAGTAACTCTGAACCTCTGACGGCAAGAAAACCTCGATGCATCCACCATCATCATCATTAATCAAGAATTTATGTGCATTGGTGTGGTCGATGAGCCACTTTAGGAGCTCAATGCCAGGAAACACCGGAGTTCATCTTGCCACCATGTGTAGATAATCCCTACGGATGTTTGGGAGGACATCATCATCGAGCTTCCTTGTATCAGGATCGTTGTGAGGGGTATACTCGAGGGGTTCTTCTTTATTGATCTTCTTAAACAATTCTTCCCAGCGAGGGAATGTTGTTTTGGCTCCAATGTTTCCCTCTGTGTCCCCAAAGGCTGCCAGGGGTTGGATGAAGGCATTCTTGGTAGTTGTCTTAATGACAAGCACCAGTTTGGGGGAAAATTCTAATTATCTTTCAACTGCTAGGGAGGAGCCCTCTCCTGCTTCTGGTTCTTGTGGATTTGGCGCTCTTGGGGATTTCCTGGTAGAGGGTTTCTTTGGAGGAATTGTTCCTACAATTAAAACGGCCCTTAAACATGTGTACAGAGCGGAGTTGGGTTGAGAACATAAAAGGAAGCGTAAAACACCATGAGGGGATACATACCTGTAATGCTTGCTAAGCTAGTGGCCTAATACTCACTAAACCTTGGACGACTTCTCTGAATCGTTAGCCCTGCTCCTTTGTTCGTTCTGAACTCTTTGTCATGCAAAATAGGGTCATGCACAATGGCCTCGACAACATATAACAGGAGAGACTCTATTCATCATATCATCCAGTTAATATGACTAATAAATGCAATTCAAAAATAAACTATCAGCGGTTCCCCGCAATTAAATTGTAATTGGTCAACGACGGAGGCGCAGAGGCAGATGCATTGTATTGGAAAGTTTAAACGATTTATTTTGATTTGCGCATGGATTAGCAACTAATGTGTGATCCGTAATTTTATTAACACCTTAAATGCGTCATATCTAGTGAATCTGAGGGTTAAAATGTCTTATCATGTCGTGTCTTTTTGGTTCGGGGATCAACATTTTAAAAGGTAAAATTAATGTGTATTGTATTTTGTAACTCCCCGATGTCGAAATCGTGTCGGGTGTCGAAAATCGGCGATACCGATTTTCTCTTTGCGCAACGCTTACCTTTTCCTGCCGAAGCCAAATAGATCGGTCTTCGATGATACCCCTACCAAAGTTCAATCGTAAAAAGAAAGACTTTCATCTGTCGATGCCGATAAAGATCGGTGTTCAACTATTTTAAACTTCTCAAACGATTTTCATCACCTTTATCGTTTACCGATGTCAAACTTCTAAGCGTGTTGGGGAAAGATTTAGTTCATTGATTCTTTAAGTAGTTGTTAAGTGCCCTTTAATGGTTAATATGATTCTTTGTTGTATGTTCAAGCAATCTTTAGAAAAATCAAATATGAAAAATAAGCACAAGTATTAGTTTCATACTGAAGGCAAAATAGACAGTGCAATGGATCAAGTGGTACCCAAAAAAGTAAAAATGGACATAGACTTTTAGGGTTTGTTGAGCGCTCAACAAATGGAAATTCATTGGATGAAATCATAATCCATGTTCCTCCTTCGTTGCTTTTGACCTTGACTCATGCCCCGATTTATTTTATTTTATTTTATTTTAATTTTATTGGAAGTATTGTTTTAGGGATTGGCCATATACTGGGAGAGCATCAGGTTTCCCCCTCATATTCTGAAATCGATAAGTGCCTGCCCCGATTTTATCATCTATTTGGAAAGGTCCACGCCATAGACTCTGAAACTTAGAATGTTTCCCTTTAGTTTCATTTGCTCTGTCCCATTTCAGGACTAAGTCTCCTACTTCAAAATTCTTTTCTTTAGTCTTATGCTTATCGAACCATCTTTTTACTCTTTGTTGGTGAGCTAGGAATTTTGACTTAGCCTTTTCTCTCTTATTCCAGCATGAGAAGAGTGTTAATCCGTTGTTGCATGGCCGATGAGGGTTCTTCATTGGAATCTTGGGCCAATTGAAGAGACAAAAGATAGATTCCATTTGGGAGGATGGCTTCTTGCTCGTAGACCAAAAAGTATGGAGAATTTCCTATAGCTTATTTGGGTCTGACCCTATTGGCCCATAAAGAATTATAGAGTAGATTATGCCAATTCATTTGGTTATCTGTAACTATCTTCTTTAATATCCTTACCAGGTTTTTATTAGTCGATTCAGCCACACCATTTCCCTGGGGATAATAATTTGCAGAGTACTTGATTATGATTCCTTTGTCCAGAGAAAACTTTGTCAATAGGGTTGAAGAGAAGTAAGTTGTGTTATCAAAGACCAAAACAGAAGGGACATCGAACATCATGATCATTTGTTGTTCTATGAATTGGATCACTTCCTTCTCGTTTACATGAGTCAGAGGGATGGCCTCTGCCCATTTCGTGAAATAGTCGATGGTAGTGAGAATGTACTTGTGTAGTTTTGAGGAGCTTGGTGTGATTTCCCCTATGATATCCAAACCCCATTGTTCGAAAGGTTGAGAAAGAGTAATAGGTTGGAGTGGAACCGTCACTCTTTTCTCCTTTCTAGTGCTTATTTGACAAGTTTTACAGTTTCTAGTGTAATTATGAGCATCTTTGAACAAGGTGAACCGATAATAGTCGGCTCTTAGAATCTTATGAGCGGTAGTGTTTCCTGCAAAATGTCCCCCGGTGGGGCCATCATGGTGTTCATTCAGAACTTTGTCGGCATCTCCTCATTCGAGACATCTTAATAGTACCCCATCATAGTTGATTCGAAAGAGCACCGAATTTATAAGACGATATTGTGCAGATTTTAATCTTAGGGCTCTCCTTTCTCTAGGGTTGAGGTTTTCGGGACAAGTTTTGTGATGTGGAAGATAAGTTAAATCTTTATACCAGGATTGTTGTCCTAGGGATATGTATGCTACTTCACCACACCATAGTGCCATTTCATTCTCCCACACGAGATAATCATTTACTTGATCCTTGGCTTCGGCTGCAAGCTTGCACAAACCTTGTCCTTTTACTAGCTTTGGAGGTTTTATATCTAGATCAAATTCCTGGACTACTGCCATCCAGTTCCCCCTTCTTTCCCCCATTTCCTTCTGGGTGAACAAGGATCGGACTGCAGGGTGTGGCACAATTACTTTAGTATGATTCTCGAGGATGTAAGACCTGAAATGTTTCACTGCCTTATAAACAACGTAGGCTTGTTTGTCTATAGCATAAACGACACCGGGGCTTCGTTGTTGTCATCATCCTTCTGAGTCAAGATTGCAGCTAGCGATTGATCGGAGGCAAAAGTATAAAGGAAAAAGTCTCTATTGAAATCGGGACTTCGCAACACTGGGGCCCGGGAAATGGTAGCCTTGATATTGTTGAAAGTGTCTTTTCGCTCATCATCCCACTTAAATTTGGCATCTTTGCGGATCATATTTTGTAAGGGTTTGATGATTTCTGCGAATTTGGGAGTGAACTTCCTCACAAAAATGATTTTCCCGAAAAAGGACTGCATAACTTTATTGTTATGGGGTAAAGGAAGTTGAGTTATGTCTTTAATCCTTTCCGAGTCTATGCGAATCCCTACCTGGGATATAATGTGACCTAATAGCTTACCTTCCTTGACACCTAAGATAGTTTTCTTAGGGTTTAAGGATATATCGTATTTCCTACACCTCTCAAAAATATGAGTTAAGTGTTGGATGTGCTCTTCTTTGTTCTTTGAATACACTGTTACGTTATCTAGATACACTACCACACATTTATTGATTTGTCCCCGGAAAGCTACGTCCATGGCTCTTTGGAAGGTTTCTCCTGCATTAATTAACCTGAAAGGCATGCACTTATAAGCAAAGGTTCCCCATTTGGTTCGAAAAGTGGTTTTTAAATGATCTTCCTCTAAAACAAGGACTTGGTTGTATCCTGAGAAAACGTCTAGTAGAGAGAAAATCTCTGAGTTTGACACGGTTTGCAGGAGTTGTTCCATCGGTGGGACTAGGTAATTGTCCTTTTCTGAATCCCTTTTGAGGTTCCTAAAATCTACACATAGGTGGATCTCTCCTGAATTTTTCCTCACCGGAACAAGGTTCACTACCCAAGCGGAATGCCTAACCTGAAAAATGATCTTGGCATCTAAAAGTTTCTTTAATTCCTGATACATGAGAGGTTCCAGGGATGGTGATACTTTCAGAGCTTTTGTTGGAAAGGTTTCACTTCCAATTTTAGAGGGATGGTGTTTTGAATGATGCGGGTATTGTACGTTTTCAAATCCCTATAGGGCCACACGAAGACATCCTGGTATTTTCTGAATAATTTAAGGTAAGCTTTACTCTCTTCCTTAGCTATAGTTTTGCCCAGATTCACATTCTTTGGATTCTCTGGGGTTCCAAGATTTATAGTTTCATGCAGGGGACAAGAGCTACCAGTCTTTGCATTTTTGGGTCCCTTAAATCGCTCTTTCAAGTCAAACAAATTTTCCAGATTAGTTATCCCTTTCGGAATCGTGTGACCCTTTGATTTATCCATGGGTCATCTCGTCCGGGGATCGGTTTCTGTGGACAACTCTTGGAATTCTTGATCATCAATAGCGAGATCTTTGAAATTTTCTTGGTTAGTCAAGAAGTTTATGATTTGTTCATCTCCTTCGAAGACTTTCCAATTGGAAATGTTATTCGGTACAGATGGTTTGTAGAGCAGTTCCACAGTGAATCAGGAGGCTTCATAATATTCTAAAGGCGATAGCCTGGAAGCTGTTGCTTGGTCCAATCTGCTGCTCTAGATTAGGCTTAAATTTATTGTCAACCAAGGTAGGTATTCTTAGAGGCACTTGTCTAAAGTATATAGACCTAGAAGGATCTGATTTCCTAGATGAAGGTTTACTGTAGCAGGTTCCAACACTCTTTTTACAAGAGT
>SNQJ01S0064385.1:35176-50491 GCA_010110895.2 Picea sitchensis
AGAAGATAATGGAGATTTGGTTGGAATATCTTAGCCAAGATTTATGAGAGATATGTGTGAGGATTTGAAGGGATTATATTTTGTAATAATGGGAAATAGGTTAAGAGAAAAGTGGATCTGTAATAATGAGATTTTTATCTTGTCTTCAAGGCTCTCATGTATAAAAGAGAGTGCTCTCTCTTCATGAGGATTCAAATAGAAGAGGAATCAAGATGCAATTAGATTATGTAATTAGAATCAGAGTAGTCATTAGGATTCAAAAGAGAAAGGGATTCTTAACTTTGATTCATGGTTTTGGTTTTCATGCTTTTATTATTCTGTTATGAAGATTGATTTGATTATTGAATGTAAGATTGCTTCATTGGTGAGAGCTCTCATATGTTGTTATGTCATTCAACTCTTCACTTGTTGTATTTGCTTTCCCTTCATGTAGTTCTCCATTTCTAGATTAATTTCCTTTACGCAATTTCCCATTCTTAAAGTAATTTCATTTATGCAACTAGATTAATTCAATTTCAATCGTGTGTTAGATTAATGAATCAATTTTAGTTGTAGCTTAAACATTAGATTATATTAGTCTCGCTTCAATATTGCATATACTTTGCGTGTGCTTCGTCAGTTTATGAACCCTGGGTTGACAAATTAGATAGTTGGGAAAGTACTACAACTCAATTAATACAACATTAGTTCGGCCCAATATAACGTCTGTCGTTCCCTTGTCATGATTGTTGTTCCTTTTGCTCTTCATTTGAACAGAACGATTGTTGTTCATTTTGTTATGATTGTTGTCCCTTTGTAGGGGTTGCATCTCTGGAGGACGGGTATTGAAAACAGAAGGTTAAAACCTACGTAGGCGACAAGTAAAATGCTTGCGCCAGCGCCTACCTTTATATGATTCATAGAGGTTATATTTTAGGACATATTTAGAGCCCAACAGCTACCTCGTCAACTGGCTCTAGTATCTGTTGATCGCCCCATGTTTGTTTGTTTCCCAAACTACCGGTAGTGTATATTTGTTCAAGATTAGGCTCTCGAACTTCCCCATTGTGCCTTGTGGGTCTGACTTCTACTTGTCACTCGTCGGGGATTTGGGTATTGGGTAACATAGAGGTGTCAGGCATAGATTTGTTACATATTTTCTCGTCGGCCATGGAACTATTGATTTCCTTTTGCGGGGATCCTTTCTTTGTCTCCTTCGGTTTGGGATCGTCATTCGAGTCTGCTTCGGTTTCCGATTCATTGGGTTTTTTTGTGCCGAGACCACTTTCGGCTTCTATTTTCTTTTGGGAGATCTCCTTGTCTTGGACCTTGGGCTCAGGGGAGGAAACTTTCTCGAGACCCTTTTCCTCTTAGACATGCACATGGGAGTCGCGAGATGGTTCCAAGCTTTCTTCGTTGCTATATATATGTATAAGTTTGATGAGGGGATTAGGCGCTCGTGTTTCTATTGACACCCAGCCTATCTCTATTTGACTTGTCCTGTCCACAGGGAAGTTGACCGGAGATGTTGTGGATCCAGTGTTTCCTAACCCATCGGTGTTCCCAAGGTCTGTGGAATCGGGGCCGCTCGACACCGTCGGGCTTCTTTCTCGGGTGCAAGTTGGAAGCACGGGCATTATGATAAGGTAAGGATCATCCTGCATCAGTTTCATTAGCAGCTAGATTTGTTGGTACAAAAGTGCACCCATCCCCTGTGCAGCTTGAACTTCAGGGACATCCCTGATTTGTACCGGGGATTCCTGATAAATTGTCGCCACCTCGATTCCCTCTTGGGGATCGCTTATTCCTTCACCCGATTTAGGTACCATAGTTCCTTCCTAGGCCCTGAGAATTTATTGAGTCGTCTTCTTCAAAGACATTGCTTTCTCTTCCCAACGCATAGCTTTGAACCTAGTCGTTCGAGGATCAACCCTCCTTGACACCACTTCATCCCAATCTTGAGCATTGTCGGTGAAAATTTCATCTTCAAACCGATCATGGGCATAAGGCGAACATGATGATACATGCAATGCATGTTGTAGGACCAGGCTCTTGGGATCGTGTTTGCGAAATCAGCCGGTGCGAAACCAGAATTCTAGTTGACTCGACCCTTCTTGCGTAGCATGCGCAGTATCTTTAACCATGTAGAAGCCAATATGAAACCCATACGGAATGAAGGCCCGCTTCTTGCCCTTTACTAAAGTGGCATTGTATCCTTCCAAGATGGTCTGGTGGAAAATTTCCCCTAACACTAGTTGGTCAGGAACATATATGGGTAACAAATGGGGTGCCCGTGTGGCTTCGAAAACCCTGATGTAGGTTTCGCGCTCGTCTAGATACTAGTGACCCTTTTTGGATATAACCCTTTTTGCTTCTTTTGACAGCCTAGGGCACTCTTTCCCGAACAACAAAAAATAGATACATGCAATAAACTGGTCACAAATAAGGGCATAGGATTTTTTGTACCTGTTATCCCATTAGATGCCGAAGTATCCATGGATCGGGAGCTCCGAGGAGTTCCAGTTCAAGTTCATTCCAGAGAAAACGTTCTTGGAATAGATGATGTTTAATAGATACGAGTCCATGTAGAAGGAGGGGGTTTCCCCTTCTTTTGGCATCTGGGCTTGTCTTATGCATGTGCTCAACTGTTTGGAGATGATGGCACCTCAATTGAAGCCCGTGCTTGAAATGGCCACCGTATAAGCTAGGAGCATCCAAGCCTCTGAAAACCGGGAGCAACCTTTCTCCCCATGCAACCTGCAGAGAAGCGCCATTAAGTATGTGTATGGTTCCCTTAGATTAGTCATTGGATACTAGATGGAAGTCCGATTCGTGAATTTTTTGTCTTACCTCCTCCACGACGCCATGATTTTGTTGGTACGTGTGATGCATAAAAACTCAGAACGAAATCAGTGCTAAGATTTTCTTCTGAATACCTGAGCTTGTAGTAACTTTGAACCTCTTATGGCAAGAAAACCCTGACGCATCCACCATCATCATTATTAATCAAACATTTATGTGCATCGGTGTGGTCGATGAGCCACTTTAGGATCTCAATGCAACGAAACACCGGAGTTCAGCTTGCCACCATGTGCAGATAATCCCTACGGATGTTTGGGAGGATATCATCATCAAGCTTCCTATTAGGATCATTGTGCAGGGTATACTCGAGGGTTTATTCTTTCTTGATCTTCTTAAACAATTCTTCCCAGCAAGGGAATGTTGTTTTGGCTCCAATGTTTTCCTATGTGTCCCCGAAGGCCAGGGGTTGGATGAAGGCCTTCTTGGTAGTTGTCTTAATGACATGCACTAGTTTTGGGGTGAATTATAATTGTCTTGCAACTGTTGGGGGGGAGCCCTCTCCTACTTCTAGTTCTTGTGGCTTTGGCTCTCTTGGGGATTTCCTAGTAGAGGGTTTCTTCGGAGGCATTGTTCCTGCAATTAAAACAGCCCTTAAACATGTGTACAGAGAAGAGTTGGGTTGAGAACATAAAAGGAAGCATAAAACACCATGAGGGGATACATACATGTAATGCTTGTTAATCTAGTGGCCTAATACTCATTGAACCTTGGACGACTTCTCTGGATCATTAGCCCTGCTCCTCTGTTTGTTCTAAACTCTTTGTCGTGCAGAATAGGATCATGCACAATGGCCTTGACAGCATATAATAGGAGAGACTCTATTCGTCGTATCATCCAGTTAATACGAGTATTAAATGCAATTCAAAAATAAACTACCATCGGTTCCCCGCAATTAAATTGTAACTGGTCAACGGCGGAGGCACGAAGGCAAATGCATTGTATCAGCAAGTTTAAAATATTTCTTTTGATTAGCACATGAATTAGCAACTAATGCGCAATCCATAATTTTATTAACACCTTAAATGCGTCGCATCTAGCGAAACTGGGGGTTAAAATGTCTTATCACGTCGTGTCTTTCCGGTTCGGGGATCAACATTTTAAAATGTAAAATTAATGTGTATTGTATTTTGTAACTCCCCGACGTTGAAATCGTGTCGGGTGTCGGCAATTGGCGATACCACTTTTCTCTTTGCGCAACGCTTACCTTTTTGTTTTCCTGTCGAAGCCAAACAGGTCGGTCTTCGGTGATACCCCTGCCAAAGTTTAATTGTAAAAAGAAATACTTTCATCGGCTGACGCCAATGAAGATCGGTGTTCGGTTGTTTTAAACTTCTCAAACTATTTTCATCACCTTTATCGTTTACCGATGCCGAAATTCTAAGCGTGTTGGGGAAAGCTTTAGTTCGTTGATTCTTTAAGTAGTTGTTAAGTGCCCTTTAATGGTTAAGATGATTCTTTGTTTTATGTTCAAGCAAGCTTTAGAAAAATCAAATATGAAAAATAAGCGCAACTATTAGTTTCATACTAAAGGAAAAATAGACAGTGCAAAGGATCAAGTGGTACCCAAAAAGTAAAAATGGACAGACTTTTAGGGTCTGTTGAGTGCTCAACAGGTACTCACCGAACATGGTGGGGAATTTTTAGAGGATTTTTTCCGTCTTGTTATCTTCATTATTTGGTAGTTGGCATTACTTTGAGTCGCCCTTGAACAATGCACTTGTTCTATCACCACACACAACATTCGGGTTATCCATTCTCTCTCATTGACCACCATTCCCATCATTGTGTCATGTTCCATTCGTCAGTCCATGAACAATTATTATGGTCTTCATCTCATTTAATGTTTCTGAGTCAAGTCATTTTTCGTGCATACTTGTTAAAAGAAAGTTATACCTACATCAACCACCTGTCGTTCCTTTTCCCCCGTTTATCTCAATTGTCCCTGTGTCAGTTGTGCTCCATTATTATCATTCTCACACCATCTTTCTTTACCTATTTCACATCGATTGATGGGGGATGCATCAAGGCCCTCCTTTGACATATTTAACCCTATCGACTATAGATCATTATCTAGGATTGAAAACTACAAACCTTTCAGTACCTTGGGACTTGCATACATCAGTGGCATGTCTCCTTGCATTTCGATAGTGGGTTTACATCATTGACTCATGTCGAATGAATCTCTATGTGTTCAACTTCAACTCCTTTAATCAAACTTTGTAGATTGTACTTGGTACATTGGGTTCCATAATTATCATCGGTGGCCTCCCTCCCATCTGCTAGTGATATACATTAATGACCGGTAATCAGTCGGCTTCTACAATGCTCAACTTCAACTCATTTATTCGCATGTCATAGATTCATACCATTTGGATTACAGACGAAGATCTTGGGAAATATCACCCTCTTGTTAGATGACATTATTTCCCAAGCTGCGATGGATAATATTTATGTGCACTTCACCAATTACTCAGTTATTGAGTTGTCTTACTGCTTTGTGTAATGTCATGTAGATCCACATTTGTACTTGGTCGTGGCTATGATTTCACTTCCATATTTCATGGATCCACAATGTATACTTTCGTGGCCATGATCAAGTCATGTTTGCTTCTTGATGGATCCACAGTGTATTATGTTGTGGCCATCACTTACGTCATGCATAGATCCATAATGTATTTATGGTGTTTATGCTCTCATTTGTCTTACCGAGCATGGGAATGCCCGCCTTGGGGATCTTTTTGTGCAGGATTGACGATGCTCTTCTCCAAGCTTCTTTTCCCACAGCTCCACGCCTTTTATTGGTAAATTATTTCAGCCATTGGACACCTCTTCTGACCTCACACTTTAGGGGGCATTTGTTTTAGCATTATTAACCCCCTAACCCTTGGGACATCATCTCCTAGAGGTCACCTACCTAATTCAACCACTTTCATCATTTTATCCTTGATTTTCTAGCCAAATTTCCCTTCGGTTGCGTTTTTCCTTCCTCAATCCTACGACCGAAAGGGTTGGTCGCCCTTTCTGGATGGCCAAGTCATGACCGGGTCGCTCTGTCTGTGTGCTTAGGTCGCAATCAATCCTATAATCTCCCCTTTTTGGACTGGGTTTCGATGGATGAGACCTTACTCTAATTTCTTGGGGTTTAGTCTCGAGAAGACTTCCATTATGAGCTTGAGGGTCTTATCTTAGTAACCATATGGACTTATTCCTAGAGCCCTATAAGAGCCAAGCCATCTTTCATGGGAAGGGGGGAGAAAGAACTAGCAAGGTTACTCTGGCGTTTTGGTGGAAAATATTGGGCAAGGAGCTTGGAAGAAAGAAAACTCTTCAGTTTAAATCTATAAGTTGTTATATTGCTTACTTGATTAATATAATATATGGTGGAGGTTTCCCTCTAATTGATTGTTCATGAAAGTTTATGTGTTCATGATAGAGAATTGGTATGATTGTTTGTTATCACATATTATCAATATTAGGAGCATCATTTGTTCGTTGTATCTCTATTCCTATATTAGGTATAGGAAGAACCTAAAGGAACTCAGCTCCTACAAGGTGTAAAATCCCTACAACACCAAAAATTCACTAGGTCTTTTGTCGAAAACCAACAACTCACTGGTAGCTAACACAAGCTTGGGAGAACCCAATGCTTTCCAAGACGAGGAGGATAAAATAATTGCAGAGGATCATTTATCTACAACACATTGGTGAACACCTTTCAACATAGGTTCCACCACGACCATTATATGGAAAGGCACAGAAGAACGAAGGCGAGGCTCTACAAGATCATTCCAATCAAAGGAAACCATCCTAGGACTTGGAGGGAACATACTTGAAGAGATTGGAATTCCCCCTTGTTCAAAAGGTATTGAACTGGAAATGATAAACCCGTAGTCAAAAGATACATCACTCCTTGAAAGGAGAGTGGGATTGGCCAAAGATTGCATCAGCTCGACCATTTTGGAAGATTGGTCACTCTCCAAGAGAAGAGTGGAATCAACCAAAGATTGCATCAGCTCGACCACTTCCTAAACCATTGGTTTAAAAGGATGTGAGACAACATGGTCAAGAGATGAATAACCCCCCAAAATGAGACTAGTATTGGGATAATATTGCATCGACATGACCAGCTGATCAACCAATGATTGAATAGATTGTTGGGAAACTGAAGATAACTCATAATTGAAAGGGACTTCAGATAAGGACCATGGTCTTAGTACCACTTGAATCTCAAAGAACAGATGAGTAAGGTGGTCTCCCTCACAAATCTTGCAAGGGAGCTTGGGCTTATGTCCTATATGTCTAGGCTTCTCAATAGTATCAATGCCCCCGGCATGACTTGTAGCAACCAGTGGGTTACTCCCAGCATGACTTGCAGAGGCTAGGTGTTGATCTCTAGCATGACTTGCAGAGGCTAGGTGTTGATCTCCAGCATGACTTGCAGAGGCTAGGTGTTGATCTCCAACATGACTTGCAGAGGTTGGTGATGTTTTTTCGGTATGACTAGTAGTGACTAGACTCTTTCCCGCAGCATGACTTGCAGCGGTTGGTTGTTTGTCTTCAATATGAGTCGCAGAGGTTCTTGAAAGGTCTCCAACATGATCAACAGAGGTTGGTGACCTAATGTCGGTATGACTTGCAGTGACTGGACATTTTCTTCCAAGGTGACTCATAGTGGTTGGTTTCTTGCCCCCGACATGACTAACAGAGGTCAGGTGCAAGTCTCCAAGATGACTAACAAAGGTTGGTGACTTCTTCTTTTTATTCTTCTTCTTCCTATTCCTTTTAGAATTTTGGTTACTAGTACCAAGAATTTCACCAGAAGAGGGAGAAAAAGAAGGAGGAGGCTTCACTGGTGCAGAAGATAAAGGATCAACATCCATTCGATGCCCATGACATAAAGTTCTTATCTAAGAAGCATCAAGAAACTTTGGGACATTCGAAGTGGTCCACAACCAAACCGATAGTCCTACATTCAACCCACGAATGTTCAAAGTGGCCATCAAGGGGGCACCAACGTTTCCAAATAAAGGGAAACCACAAGAATCCCCTTGTGCAGGAGTCCCTTGGTTGGTCTCCTTTGGAACTTTGGCCATATCATTCTTATGCATAGGTTCATCCCTTACGGGATTGTTCATGTCCATAAAAGTCTCACACACCGACTCTGGCAAACCAGTGGTATAAAATCCCATGCCTTCTAGGAGGCAGATCCACACTTTTAAGAGAAATACTAGGATTCATTCCCGACCAGTGGAGCGGTTGGCCAACCACCCTAAATCAATGACCCAAAAGTGAGGATACTGAAACAACCTAAATTTAACTATACAAATCAACACTCCAATATAAATCCCTAAGAGAAACATCTCAAGAAAACAAATCTTCCAAATTTTCAGCCCAGGTGGATAAGGTCTTGAGTCCAAAGAAATGAAAAAATGGAAAGGGACCTTTTGAACAAATACACAGGTCGATTAAGTCTCGTGGACCAATGAACGAAGGAGTGAGAAGAATTTATCCCAACCTCCACTGACCAACCTCATCATGTGCAAGCACCCATTCTCCGTGGGGCACCCTCCAGCAGTACTAAAACGTGTGACACAAAATCTACCCTAGGTACCATGACAAACCCCTGCAATCACCTCTAAGACCCCTAGGAATGGCCACTAAGGCCACCAACTCGCACTCAGTGTCTGAGAGGTACAGTTGACAATCGGGATCGAATGTATGGGAAAGGTAACTAATCCTGAAGCCTTGAAATAACCGTCTCTCACAGAGTTATGGGTACTAACGAAACCCAAAATATATGATCTTTCCTCTACGCTTAGTTAAGCTTTGGAGGGGTCTCTCTTCAACTCTCCTTTATGTGACCTCATGTTTAGCTCCTATTTAGAGAAGGCTCCCGACTATACTTATACAACAGTTGGATTTAAGCTCTCCCTAGCTCAGACTCTTATGTTTGTTCAATGGACTTGGAGAGTTAACTCTCCAACCTAAACCAAGGCCCTAGCTCTAAACTTGTTTGTGAACCATGGAAACAAATTCTAGTACATTTTAAGCTTAACATTCGTTTTAGAGGTTGTTATTACTCAAAGGGTATAGAGTGAAACTTATGTTTTTTTAGAGTCTTGCAAAAATGAAACTTATAAGAACACTACCAAAGAAAATTTTGTATTGATTATTCAAATGAAAAAGAGTTTCAACAAGAAAATGCATGAACAATCCTTCAAATATTTAAATGCAAATTTCTTCTTTTTGATGCAAAATGACAATGCAGCCTTTTGAGAAAAGAAAAAGAAGAAAACAAAGAATGTTCTTTCTTATTTTTCTTTTAAAATTCTTTTAAGGTGAGAAGAAAACAAAAGTATAGGCTAACATTTTTTTCTTTTTCAAATGACAATGCAAAACAATGCAAAGAAAGAAAGAGACCTAACTAGCAGAAAAAACTAGGTTTTTTTGTTTTATTTTTCTTTCTACCAAAGAAAAAATACCAAAAGATGTTAAAAGAAAGAAAAAAATTTATTTTAATGTTTCAAAAAACCAAGGAAAACACAAAAGAAAAGTCTAGAACTCAAATATAAACTCAAGTTTCAAAGATGACCACAACAGTGACCAAGAAATCGATATCTTGAGAACAAGACTAGTCTTATAGTCATGCAATCCAAGGGATAAAAAGGGAAACCAAAAGAAAGAACATTTTTAAATAAAGTGAGAGTTTTCACAGACTTTAATCAACAATTCTTAGCATAAACCAACTCAGGAGGCTTAGTGAACATTGAAGTACCAACTTAGACCAACCAATTCTGAGCAAGAGACTTAAAATTTCAAGACAATTACATAGATCTGTGACCGTGTAAACTACAACTCATGGACATGCGCGGGTCATACAATTGTAGCTCATGGATATCCATGACCCATAGAAGGAAAAAGCACAAATAAATCAGTTGGACTTGAAAAATAAAATTTATCCCAGAAGGAGGGCATGAAAAAACTTTTGGAAAATTTTATGGATGAGGAAAGCTTTGAAAATAAAGCCCAAAAATAGGAAAAACTGCAAAAACCTAAGACAACCAAAGAAACCCTAAGATTGACCCAAACTAGGAGAGTCCCCAGTATGGTCGCCAATTTTGTTATGGGATTTTTCCCTCGTGACTATGGGTCATGTCATAACAGAGATTGACCGAGTGAAAGACAGAACAATAGCCCGCACACAAGACTTGTAATGAAATAACTACTTTATCAAAGAGGGAAGAAAGTTTCACACCTTGTATCCTTACGTTTGGTGTCATTCCCCGCTCTTGACCCTAGTACTTCTCTTGACTCCTTCTTGAATTAACCTACAAAATAAGATCAATAAATTTTTGCAACAAGGTAGTTATAGCATAAAATAATACAAGTAACTGATAGATAGATTCAAATATGAAGAGTAATTGGACATACATAAACAAATTGAATCAATACTACACAAGTATGGGTAAAAGAGAATTCTTTATTAGCAACATTCAAAGAAGTGGTTGCAACCTAACTCCAACCATTGGCACTGCCTTGAAGCCAACCGCCCAGGTTCCTCCAAAAGGCCCTTCAAGCATCACTCAACAAGATTTCCCTTCCTTGGATGACCCAATAAGGATAGGAACACACCTTATGGTCATATAATGAAAAGGAAGGAATGTTGGAACAAGGGTTCCAGGTCAAGGGGATGCTACTTAGAGGATGAAGGGGAATAGGGAGACTTGCAATTTCTTCAGCATAACTTTGCACCTAGGTTTTCCTCCTCATCCATGCCCCCAAATGTGCCTTTATACCATCCTCAATAGGTTAATGAGGTTGAATTTTGTTGAGTATAGTCTCAGGGAGGTTGGGAAACGAGCCCAACCAAAATCCCACCCAAAATTGGGGAATTATTTTATTTTTCAACTTTTTTTAGGCCATCCGCAAGTTGTCAACTAGCAACCCGTGGACATCCACAAGTTGTACATAGGTGACCCGCGGATGGCACTAAAAATAATTCTTTTTAAGTGACTTTGATTAGGAAACTTGGGACTAAATATTGCAATCCAGATAAAGGGTTAGACCATGTTAAAAAATGCATTGTGGTATAGCTATTTGTGCTATAACATGCTCCAATTATTACATTACATGGGGCTATAGTTGGCTAGATTTTCTTTCACAATTCTATAGGTTCAATTCCCATTGTTCACGAGAAACTCTTAAAACAATCTCTAATTGTTTAGTCTAGTGTGTATTGCCTTGTTAAATATATCTTCTTCCCAACTTTCCCTGTGCAAGAAGTGCATTTCTAATAAAAAAATTGACTTGTTTTTTTCTTTAAATCAAAAGAAATTATAAAATAATAGAAGAATTTGGCATCTATGATTTTTCTCTAGTATGATTGTCCACTTTAACTAGCTCCTAAAAATGCCAATGCCATTTTTTAGATGAACCCAAAGGAAGGATTGAATCGTTGGAAAAAAAAAGTAGCATTGGTTTTTAATTCAAACTTGGAACAAACTTTTCTATTGAAAGGATATGAACTTAACAATAATTTAATTCATCAAAGCAATGGTGTAGTTGTTAATAAAAACTTCCAATACAGAGAGAATAAAAGGGATTGTTTCCATATCGTTGGGAGTCATAATTTCCACAATTTAATGGCACACACTATAGCGGAAGAGATGGTCGCAAATCGTTACATTCTGTCATTTGAGGTGAGTTAATGAAATGTTATATCTTCAAATATTGTTCCTTTGATTAAACTTGTTTTTACACACAATTCTAATGTTTGCATTCAACAAATTTGTGCATATACAAACAAAACCAATGAAGGTGGAGAATAAGCAACTTCATTGCGCATTTCACTTGTTTATATTAACAATTTATTATTATTATTATTATTTATAAAAATATTTGAGAAAGCAGTGAAAACTTATTACATAACCATGTAAGTGGATTAGAAGGACCTAGAGATAAAGTGGAAACAAGGCCAAGGAACAACTAGAGAAATAATGGATATCTTGGACATTGAACATCATGGAACATAGGTTAGGACATGATGGATATCATGGAACATAGGTTAGGACATGATGGATATCATGGAACATAGGATGTGATGAACGTCATGGGACATATGATGGAACATGATTTATATTATCAGACATAGGACATGATGGACATTATAGGATATACACTATTCTATGAGTTTTGTATATGTTTTATGAACACTGTGTGGGTATGTCCCCATGATGCATAAAAATATATCTAATATTAAATATAAAATATAATGAAAATGTCTAATATGGTTGCAAGGAGAACAAAGGGTCCACACACAAATGTTCCCTTACCATGTGTTAATTCAAGAACCCCCTACTTTTTTACCATATTTCATTAAGGAAACTCGTTACCACCTTTCCATATCTATCCAAACAATGATTACTTGGATGTTTGGTTAAATATATGTATGTCTCGTGTGAGAGAAGATAAATAATGTGTATTTTCAAATCAATGGTATCTTCTTCCATCATTTTCCCATAGTTTAAATGTTTTTCCAAATGGTGACTACCTCTAAGTTGCACCTAGAAACCATAAGCACATGATATGTGTAATCTTCTAGTAATCAGATGGTGCAATGACCAGTTTTAGATGGGAAATGTATGGATGTAGATAGTGGACAAGTCGAGGAGAAGACAAAATCTTGTAATCCAGAGTGTATGCATTAAACAATTATTGCTTTTGAGCTATATGACACCATTACAAGTCTCTTAGATGCCAAAGTATCCCATAACTTGGACTCTTCTTGCTTGAATTGTTGTACTCGTTGGGATGGATTACCTCAATGAGTGAATGTGAAAAATGGGAATCCTTGAGCTTCAGTTGTGAATGGGTGAGAGGAATAGATCTATGGTTGATTACATGATGATTAAGTTGCCTACAGAATTGGTAGATCTCTAGACATGGATAATTCTTGAGCATCATGGGAGGGGTTGAGTGAAACATTGAGCATGTAGGTGACCCTTCTCCTTGGGGACATCATAGCCCAACTTGGGGGTGGAATACACAATGGGTACCTATGGATTTGTGGTGAAATCGCTTCTATGAAACTAGTTTCTTGGACGAAAAAATTGATAAAGATAATTGTTCATGTCTAATTTTATATTGTTATGTTTAATGTCTTGAGTTCTATTTGAACATGGATTATGTGCATGGAATGATTATAAATGTTCATGGATATAACATAGGGATGAGTTGGAATGATGCCCTTAGTTGAGTGTTGTAATTTCACGAGTATTTGTGAGGAATTCAATTGATGTTATGTATTTTATAGAAATAATAAGCACAAAGATTAATAAATTAATACACATGTTTAAAATGAAAGTCATATTTAATTGTCTACATGTAAAAATTTGCATGTAGTTTGTGTTTCTTTGTTGTTGGGTATTATTGGGCATTTAACTTCCATTCATACTTGGAATCTATATTAGATACTTAATGTAACTTTGGCTATGGTAAAGTGGATACCCCACTATCAGCTTGGAGGGCATGGGAGGGTATGTCATTAAGTGTTATCAAAGCTCAGTTACAATAATAAGCAATTATGGAGAAAAAAAAATCATGAAACATAGGTTTTCATATTTTAAAGTATGAATAGGATGATATTATCACCCTAGAGGAACAAGAACACTTCATTATGGATGGGATGTGTTATCTCCCAAATAAATTTTAATTTTTTTTAGTCTTAGGTGATAGGTAAGGCTTTTCTTTGGCTTTAATACCTTGTCAAGTGGGTCTATCATTTGGTCTTAGTAAGTTAAGGATAGTCATTCTACCAATGACTATGAGGTTATAAATATTTTTAGCCTAAGTCAAGATGTGTCTAAATCCACTTGAAAAGTTTGAGTCACGAGATTTTCATGTATAACATGTGATCCTACAAGTCTTTTGTGGCCATGATTAGCCATCATTGTTAAACTGATTATTTTTTGAGCTCAAAAGATCTCAATTACTCATCCAGTACGAGTTTGCAGCATTTGGCGCTCGTTTTACACACTCGGCGCTACAAATTCTCGAGTTGTTAGTGCACATCATCATTTTAACACTCGGCCCGCTCTAAACTTTCGTGCAAAGCTTTGTTTCATCTTTTGTATTCATGAACTCATTGAGATCACTTCAATGAATTATTTGAAGGATTATAACACTTCAGCATCAGTTTAAAGTTCCCCCCAAATCACTCAACCAGCTATCTATTTCATATTTGCTTAGAAAGAGTTTGCATGTGAAGCACTCATCTTTATATTTGATCCTGTAAACTCATGCTTTGTCTCCAGAAGTGTTATAAGAACTAGACCCTCTGCAGATGGATCCTAAAGTTGATATACCTAGGAAGAGGTCGGGGTCTCTCCACAGATTTAAACCCACAGGCATCAGTTTGATCGAGCAAAATCCTGATCACTTGGATGCATTCAAGCGTTTGGGGTGTCTGAGGTTTTGCCAAAAGTTGGATGGCCACCATTGGGAGGTCAGTCGTAAATTTGTAAAGAATTACAGGGAGGGGAAGAACCAAGTTGGCCCTATGGAGATTAATTTGACAGTGGACCTAATAGCAGAGGTGACAGAGATACCCATGACCAGTGAGCAGTGGTTTAAAGCTAGGAAGCTGGAAAAAGAAGGTTGGTGTCAGGATATGCTGAAACCTAAGAATAAGGGAGCCAATTTAGTCAAAGGGATACCCAGGCAGTGGACTTTAGAAGCCTATGACAAGCTTCTTCTCATCATACAAAGGTATTTCACTTGTGAAGGGAGATACAGCAAGGTTTTGTAATATCATTTTAAGTTACTTCTGCATTTTACTGGGAAAAGAGAAACTGATTTAGCATACTTTCTCTTTATGAGTCTTCAAAGGGTGATCTTGCTAGCTCAGAAGAAACCTGATAAACTAAAGAAGGCCATCTTCCACCATTCCCTAATCAAGTTGATAGTCATTGAACAGTTGAAGAAAGAATGTAAATTCTGGCCTACTTTCTTGTTTGTTTCCAACTACCAAGTTGACATGCCTACTTCCTTTTCAAAACCTAAGACTCGTCGAAAGAAGACTCACGTGCCTTCCTTTGACTCCCCACCAGAAGCACCATGGTCTTCCCAATATCCTGTATCTCAGAATCCTCCGCATTTTAGAGCTTCTAAGAGAAATAAAAGAAAACAAAAAGGTAAAGAAGTTGTTATTGAAGAAGAACCAGAACTCCCTGTTGAACTCCCTCCAATAGAAACTGATAAATATGTTCATAGTGTGCAAGTTAAAATTGTTCCACCAGTCTTTAGGAGATCTTCTCATAGGAATCTTGAGTTGATAGAGGACACTCATAAACAAATGGTTTGTGAAGAGCAGTTAGATACCCTTATTGAACCTTCAGACATGGAAGTGGATGATGACCTCCAAATCATTGAAGTCAAAACAGTTGCACATGCCCTCGGGAATTCTTTAAGAAACAA
>SNQJ01S0064385.1:50651-64694 GCA_010110895.2 Picea sitchensis
GATGATGTCCATCGTTGAGCACTTCGACCCAAAGGTTTATACCTACAACAAGTTCTCAACAAACAAGTAGAGCAAGTACATAGTGATAATATAAAGGTTAGCACATTAAATAGCATAATCCATTAATATACAAAACAAACATGCCCATGGATCATAATACATATATTTGCAAGATATCAATTGGATGGGAAAGGAGTATTTCTATTAATAAATTATCAGAAGAAGTGACAACATTACAGACTTATGTATCGACATGGTTCGGAACCAAGAAACCAAGTTCCTTCCAACTGGGCCTCCACCACTTAAATCCTCCACCAAAGGCAAGCTCATATAAGGGAGACAAAGAGGTTCTCCATCAATATGGGAAGAGCTTGGGGTCTAAACACTGTGTTCAGACTTAAAGGACAAAGGGATTCACACTCAATAATGAAGCAATAATTTCTCCAGAGCAACTTTGCCCTTAAAGTTGAATTCTCTCTTCTTTCCATAGCTCGGAATTGGATTCTTTATATCCTTCAAAATACAACTGAAGGGCCGAGTCGAAACGTTTCTAGTATATGGAAGGCCAAGGATCAGAGATCTCATGTCATGACATGGAAACCCGACATTAAATTTTGATTTTCTTGCACAAATCACGATGTATGTGGGTTGTAATGGAGCAAACAACATATACGCATGTTGTATAGCTTGTAAGGTGCGTACAAATGGGAAAATATTTATTTTTGTCTTTGGATTCATCAATCAGGGAAAGTAAGTCTGCATAGGGAAATGGACTAAGGCCCTCTCTGCAAGATTGCATAGCGTGAGGCAAATCTTTCTCTAACAGATGCTCCCTAATGTGTGAGATGAGAGGAGTATCTGCGATGGCCGAAATACATTATAAATAACCCAGAAGTGGAGTGGTAGAGAACCAGATGGACAAATTTGATTGCTCATTACATTCTGTACTAACTTTGCATACATGGCTACCAAAATTTAATTGTAGATCCATGTGGAAATATACCAAACAAGTGTCCATGGCCATGAATAGGCAAATACAAATGTGGTTACATGCCAATAGTTGTCATAGTCACGAACAAGGCCTAGTAAAACCAGTCTCAAAACCAATCTGAAGATATTTGTATACAATGGAGTACAATCTAATCTTCCATGATCACTGAAGTCATATAGGCACTGGTCCAATGAAAAGGAAACAACATCTCAGGAAAGTTGCAGCCACATAGTGATGTCTTCAAGTCTTCTACACAATCCGCCAAAGGTGCAAGTCTACATCATGTGAATAAAGGAGTTGAGGTCGAACACTATGAGACATCGTTTGATTATTGGTCATTGATGTATACCGTTAATAAATGTGAGACAACCTACCGATAATGAAAGTAGGTATCAAGGCACCGAGTACATTCTTACAAGTGTGAATAAAAGAGTCGGTGTCGAAACACCTAAAGAATCCATCGATCAGGAGACATTGATGTATTCCCAACTGTCGATGGCGAGAGAGCCTGCCACTAATCACTGCAAGCCTCAAGGTACTCATTAGACTCTTGGTCTCGTTACCAAATAATGGGTTGATGTCGATGGAAAGAGACTCGCTAAAAGGAGAGCATTAAGGCATCTCTCATCAGTCAGCACGAGGTATAAAGCAGGAGCTTCATGATTTGGTGGAAATCGGACGAAGAACAAGTTCATGAACCAACGACCCTGTGCGTCTTTCGTGTGTGCCAAGTGCAAGCATTACACGAAAAAGGCCCTCTGAATAATAGTCAATGATGAAAACTATTGACAAAGGTGAGGAAACCACCAATAAGTCTAATGGAATCCAAGACATTGTACGAATCCCAATGTGTGAATAGATGTCTTGCCGTCAAACACAAGGGAAACCACCCAGTCAATGACCAATGATGAAATGTCGACTATGGGGTTCAAGGTTACCTACCAATGATGAAAGTAGGGCCAGGGTGCATGATAGGACTAAAGTATCATGTGATTCTGAGAAAAACTAAGGGTATGGTCAACATGCAAAGTCAAGAGTTCTGAGGAGTGGCCGACACAGGTTGATAGACTTCCTTTGAACAAGAGCATGAGACATATGGTGGACTCTGGCAGCATAGACCCAATGATAAAATCATGATATGCAGGAGGCATCAATGAAGTTCTCTGTAGGGACTGAAAGAGTAACCAGTCGGTAGAGAAGACTCTGTAACGAGCTCATCTTTCTAAGGCCATGTTAAACCCAAAATTATGATGAAAGGACTCCAATACATTTGTGCTCTGTTCAAAGGTGACATGACTGCTGCGATATAAGATAATACTCCCTTCCTGCCCATATTTTTTTGTTTTTCCATAACAAACAAATGTTATGATACAGAGGAGGAAACGAGTGTCACAAGTAAGAAAAACTAGTTCCAGCAGTGGAACATACCTATGCTCAATGCAGGGAAATACATGCGGGAGATGGACACTCAAGGGATGTTCCCTCCTAGTATAGTGTGTCAAATTGAGAAGGATATAAACAAGGCTCTGCTTGGTTGACGATGCAAAACTGCTGAGGCAAACGGTTTATAACGCAAAGCAAGAACCGGTTATAGGCTCAATACTGCAAGCAGGGGCATGAGATGCAATCACAACTTAACGTCAAAAAATGTCCTTTTTATGTATTTTAGTCTACTTGGTGTGAAAAATGGATAAACTTGTGCCAAGTAGACGTCTTTTCCAATCCAATTTACTAGTGTGAAAATGACAAGTTCACTCGGCAATCTTTTCTATTTTTGGTAACGAGTCGGAAAAGAGCTTAACTAAGACTCATGATCTTTCAAATCCAATTTAATGAGTGTGAAAGGGACAAATCACTCGGCAATATTTTCACTTTTTGGTAACAAGTCGGAAAAGAGCTTCAATTAAACTTGTTTGGGAGTCCACGGGGTAAAAGGTCGCATGTGTATGAATGAGAAATGAGGCTTAGCATAAAGTCAAGTACGAGCTGTGAGGGACTCTCGGTCGTGATGAAAAAATATCTGCATGGGCACCAAATGCAACAAGGGATCTAACTAGGGCACCCATGTTTGGTAAGTCTCTACCACTTGATAATGACACGACTTTATAGTAGATGGAAGGTTTTGTGTCACAACAAATGGGTTTGTACCTAGGGGATAAAGAGCGACATTTTTAGGATAATGTGAAAATGCATAATGGAATAGATACCTATCATATATGTTGGGTAATAAACATACCTACCTAAGGTGACGAACGGTCAATAAAGTACTGAAATCTGCAAGAATCCCGGGTTAAAACTGCAAAAACCAACTCGATCCACTTTTGTATTAGTCCATTAGGTAAAAAAATGGTTTAAACTATAGAAAGTGGGTAAAAATGATTTATAAATAGTAATAAAATAAAAAATTACCATACCATTTTGATTTTTTACCCAATTAGTGCAAATTGGACCAAAATTCCTCCAAGATTCAAATGACGATTGCGGGAGCATCCGATAACGAAATCACGAGCCGTCTGGATTAGGTAATTCTTGATCTCTTCCTCTTCAATTTCAATGGATTACATTTTTGAATTATGTTTTAAATTTTTAGTTATTTAAAGTGCAAAGTGTAGATTTCGGTGTACGCGGGCTGCCCATGTTTAGGTTGCATATACGATGAGGTATACACACCTGTATTAACTAGAGGGTGTGTATATTGAGCCCTACACTCAACTGTGTGCAAAGGAAGTCACGTACATGTACGCAAATGACCAAAATGAAGGGTTCTAACTCAAAATTATGTTTGTCTTTGACAGGATGGTGCTTGAATGGTGAGAAAGGGAACATGAGGAGGTTGATGCCGCTGTAGATCGAGATCTGGGGGCCCAAATGGCCTTAAAACGATGTGGTTTGTATAAGTTTTGGGCACTCAAAGGGATGAGAGCCTAGGTGAGGTTGTTGGAGATGTTGGTGGGTTACAGGGACCCTGATAGTGAGAGCTTCAATCTCGATGGGAAACCATTGAGAATTGAAGTGGAGGACATATACTTTCTAACTGGTCTATCATGTCGAGGGGAGGTTGTGAACCTCAAGTCGGGGGGAGAATTTAGCGGGATGAAGATAGAAGAATATATCAACGCCCACTGTGTATCTAGGACTCCTAAGGTAGGGATTCAAGTCCCTATCCGGGCAGTAAACAACCTCAGTCTGAAAATCATAGTCCTGGTTTTGACCAGGATCACAGGTTCAGCCTCATTGCACCAAGCATCGAGGTCGCTCATGTTCTATGCAGTGCAGTGTGTGAGACCCACAGTGTACGACTGGTGTACCTCACTACTGGACAATATGAAGATCCAGTTGATGGAGTGCAAGCAGGGGGGTAAAATAAATTTTAGGTTTGCTTCCATCTTGTGCAGTTTCTTTTTCGAGCGGGTTCCAGGTTTGGGACCTAGAGTTGAGATTCTCCCTAGAGGACCTCGTCATCCATCCATGGCATGGTGGACCAAGGTGATGAGGTGGCAAGGAGGAGGTAGGGTGCCGACACCCTACAATGAGGACTTTTTCTACTGGTGGCGGTGGCAGGTCGTCACTCTGGATGACCCTTATGAGGGGATCGACTTCAGAGGAGATCCAGACATGCCACTTCCACCAAGGGCCGCTTATGGTGACACAGGTATGTCAAAATGTTTTTACATATTTCATTTTTTTTGTATTTTTGTATAATTAGGAAAAAAATATTTTTGGATGGTGCTTAAGTATTTATTAGATATGTGTGTGTCGTAGACGTGGATCCATGATGGCCAAAGGGTTTCCCTCAACATCGACGGAGGAACCGGGGAGATGAAGCAGCAGGAGGAGAAGCCGAGAGGGTGCTACAAAATGTGTAGGGCAACCTGTCGTGTCTGACTCACAGGATACCCATGGTTTAGGTAGAGGATCTGCTTGAATCCATGCAGCGACAGGTGGTTGGTGTACCCAGGGCATGGGTATGACTCTTTCGGTGTCTTGCAAACGTCGTGGTTTGCTACCATGATACACATCCGGCGCCACATGCGTAGATATCGTGGGATATTATGATACTGGTTGTATATGTATATTGAGGGTGTTAGCCCCATTTTGTACTATAAACACCATATTTTTTGAAATATATAAAAAAATAACTTCGGCTTTACTTATATTTTACAATGTGTACATTGGTTAGATGGTTTTCTTTGCTTTTAATTATGTGACAAATGCCAATCTAAAACAAAATTAGCATAAGCATCGGATACATGATTAGAAATCCTAGGAATATGATAATATGTAATAAAATAAAATTGTCGTTCTAAAAGACGTACCCGTAGGAATCGTCAGAGTAGAGTAGGATCACATATGCGGTAATGGTGATTCAACTGACGTACTACTAACTGGGAATCCAGGTGAACTTCTAGTGAACGAATGACATGTGAGATAACATCATGTAAAATTTCTATAATGACACTATATTCGACCACATTATTCGTGGATGGCCCTAGGCATACACCTCCTGAAGACACCAGTAGACCCTTGGGTTAATAAACCACCCAAGCAGCGGAAACCAAGTTTCATGTGTGACGATTGGCCCTGTCTGCGAATCCTAAGTAAACTGACGACTCTATTGACATATGTCAACCAAGTGAAAACTCAATAAGCAATTTGAAGACGAAAAAGAAAAGAGATATATACAATAAATTACAATAGTATACAAAGAGTTCCGCCCAAGCCTAGGGCTCAAGCGTAATATCGTTTCAAGTAGAGCCCATTTCTGGGCTCAGCCAACTTATTCCCTTCATAATCTTCTAACTCATAGGCCCATTTTTCTAGAACACATCGCACGATGTAAGGACTGTGCCACATGGGTTTAAACTTGCCTACCCCCAGCGGTTCTTTGGCTTGAGCATACAAGAGGACCAAGTCACCCTCGGAGTACAACCGACAACAGACAGACTTATCGTACTGGACCTTGACACGTCGTTTTTTCACCTTGATAGCCATAGAGACATCTCGACGTTGCTCATCAATACTCTTTAGGTATACAAGGCGTTGCCCGAGATCGAAAGTGTCAGGTAGGAGCATGACTGCCAACTTAAGAGAAGGGATTACACATTCAATGGGTAATATCGACTCCACACCGTGTACTAACTAGAAAGGGGAAAATCTGGTGGAAATCTTGATCGAGGTTCAGTATGCCCAGAGTGCAGGGTATAGAATGATGTGCCAGTCGGATTTACTCTGACTGACAATTTTTTGCAAAATGGTCTTGAGAGACTTGTTGATGGCCTCTACTTGCCCATTTTCTTGGGGATAATAAGGAGAAGAATGACCATGTTTAAACCTCGACTTAGCTGCTAGTTCTTCCATCATCTCATTCTAAAAGTGACTGCCATGGTCAGTGACAATATCACTCGGGATACTGAACCGAGCGATAATCTGATTGAATACGAAGAAGGTTGCAGTCTTCCCGTCAGATTCAATTGTAGGCATGGACTCAACCCACTTAGTAAAGTAGTCGATGGCCATGATAATGTGCCAATGCCCCCCAGCCAAATTTGGGTTGCAATCAACGAAATCTACCCCCACTTGGTGAAGGGACCAACGATAATGACTGGGTGAAGGGGGGATGGGTGCGAGCACATTTTCCAAGTGAACATCTGGAAGGGGTGGCACTTCTTAACCACTTCAATATAATCCTTAAATATAGTAGGCCAGAAATAACTGGCTCGCAAAATTTTTTGGGTTTTCGCAAGCCCGGATAGATGACCACCACAAGCCCCACTGTGGCAATCGTTTAGTACAGACTCGACTTCTCTGTGATTTAAACAACGATGTAAGATATCGTCTATTCCTTGGAGATACAAGGTGTCACCAATGATAGTATATTTCTTAGCTTGATATCTTATACGTCGTTGATCATCTCATGAGAGATGCTGAGGGAACTTCAAATTCTATAGATAGAGAACAATGTCTCCATACCAAGGGTCAGATGACGAGATAAGAAAAATGTGTTCATCCGCAAATGAATCAACATGGATAACGTCCTCATCTAATCGTGGAAAATAGGATATTAACTCCGCAAAGACCAGGGATTTCTTGGATTTCGCGGAAGCGAAATCGAGATCAAACTCATGTAAAGTGACAATCCATTTATTATATTTTCCCCCTATGATACGTCAGGTAATAACGTATTGAAATGGATTGACATCAGCAACAACCGTAGACTTGCAAAGTAATATATAATGACGCAAACGTTGGACTGTGTGAATGGCAGCCAAAACCATCTTTTCAACGTGAGTATAATTAAGTTCAGGACCAAGCAAAGTTCGACTAAGATAGTAAATGACTTTCTCATGGAGCTCATCATCCTCCTGAACCAGAACCATACCAATTGTATCCTCGGACGTGGAGATATAAAGCAAGTAATCTCAATTGTAGTCGGGAGGCTTTAGTAGAGGTGCCAACACCAAATATTTCTTCAAAGCATCGAAGGACTCTTAGGCTCACTCATCCCAGATAAAAGGGGTGTCCTTCTTCAACAGACACATGAAACCTTTAGTGATAGTGGCATAGTTCACTATAAACCTACGAAGAAAGTTAGCTTTCCCTTATAGACCCTGAAGTTGTCTAATCGCGTGTGAGGGAGGAAACCAAAGTATTGCCTCAACCTTAAGTTGATCTACCATGATCCCAGTCTCATAAACTAGAAAACCTAAGAGACGACCAGACTTAACGCAAAAAATGAACTTGTGAGGGTTTAATCGGATTCTATAATAACGACATCTTTCAAAAACAAGTCGAAGATGAGTAACGTGATTCGCTCTCTTCTGAGAGTAAGCAGCAAGATCGTCAAGGTACGATTAGACTATGTGCTTAATATCGTGAAAGGCGAAAGTCATGGCACGCTAAAAGGTTGCTCTGACGTTTTTAAGGCCGAAAGGAATCTTTCGATATGAAAAAAGTACCCCAAGGACAAATAAATGTCATCTTGTGTTGATCCTCGGGTTTAATTTGAATTTGATTATATCCTAAAAATATCTCCATAAAAGAAAATACTTCGCTTCCCGCACACTCATCGAGAATTTGATCGATGAAAGGTGTGGGGAATTTGTCTTTCGGACAGGCCTTGTTTAGGTCAAGGAAATCCATAAAAACGTGAATGGTTCCCTGCTTCTTATCTATGGGAATGGGGTTGAATACCCATTCGGTTAAAGGAACCGGGTAGATGAAGCCAGCATTAAGTAGCTTCTCCACCTCTGCCTTAATAGCAGGGGCCTTTCGAGGGTTGACAGCTCTAAGACGTTGTCGAACAGGTTTAGCATCCGGATACATTTTAATTTCATGTTCGACAATACGAATGTCGATCCCTGGAATCTCTTCATAGGACCAAGCAAATACGTCTCGGAATTCCTTGAAGAGCTCGGTGTAGATTAGGATATCTTATGGCAAACAATCTGCACCGATATTTACATTTTCAACCTTACCAGGGATACGAAAGATGTCGATCCGGATGGTAGGAGAAATACTTGCCATGTTTCCTTCGGCATAAATGTCATGCGTATCAAGTGGAACTACGATGTAACTGACTATCTCACTCAAAGTAGATCGAAAGTCGTCTTGTTCGATTCTTTCAAGCTCTGGGAGAAAATAAGAGTGGTGATGCATATCATCCCAATGTTTGTCAGAACCATTCATGAATTTGATGATGGCTTCATCCGAAGGTAAATTCTAGTCAAGGCAATCATGTGAACAAGACAATGAGGTGGCCCACATGGGCCTACACACAATATCCTCCTTGTCCATCAGCGAGGGAACAGGATCAGGATCGACGAAAGAGTCGAGAACAGCTTGATATGCAATCTCTGTTGATGATAGTGGCATAGCCATCCCAGCATGGGACTGTCCTTCACAAGATGAAGTCGGGGAAGGTAGGGTACACGGATCATCAAAATAAGATGTGCAGAAAGGAATGGACCTTCCAGTCGACACGAGCCTACTGGACATGGCATAAACTTGATGGTTTGGTGCCGGGAAGTCGAAGGTACCCATAAGGGAAGAATACATTCTAACACCAATATTCTCAGTTTTTGGCTGAGAATTGTCGATCACAGGGATCAACTGTCCAAGAGATGCATTAGGACTAGATCACACAAAGGATAATTGATCAATCGTCACAATATTCCCTTCATGAAGAAAAAAAAGGATACGGAAGACGAACAACGGTCATAGAATAAGTCCAATTGCGACCTAGTAACAGGTTATAATCAAGAGGTGCATCAACTACCTCTACCTCCACCTCTACCATCTTCCCACCTAATTGGACTAGAAAGGCGGGGAGAATACCATGAGGGCGGAAGGAATGACCGTCAAAACCAGTCAACATGTTTGATGACTTGGAAAGAGTCGGAGAATCGAGAGCCTTCCAATGAGCCAGGGAAAACACACACGTAGGAGCGCCTTCATCAACAATCGTACGTTTGATGGTATACTTTGAATACTCCACATGGATTTGGAAATACACATGGTAAGGAAAGTGAGGCTTAACATACGTGACGTCAAACTTGATAACCTTTGAGCTACTGGGTTCTAGAGCTCATAGAGCAGAGAGTAAGGCATTCCTCTGTGAAGGACATGTCTGGAGTACCTCCAAAGCCGACATCGCACAAGGGGTTTGGCCCAGGTCCTCAACAATAGAGTAGTTTTGGGCGGCTCTAGCATTGGGATTATGGGTAGAGCGCTTGAATACTCCTTTCAAAATATGAGGCGGTGGCTCTGGTTTCTAGATCTGTAAAGTCGTCTCCGAAGGAGGAGGAGATTCTAAACTAGGATTAGTTTGTTTAGAACTAGAGTCTCGAGATCGAGTGGCTACATCGATTTTTCCATCGAACATATTGATACATAGACGGTTGCCATCTTGCGACTGTTGGTTTTGACCTCCACCAGTTGCATTTTCAATGTTTGATGAGCTCGAGGATAAGTGTTGATTATGTGGGAATGGATTTGTCAGCACGGCAGGTGATTAAGGTAATAACCTCGCAGCTTCTGCAAGTTTGGGGCATAAATGTGTAAGGTGATCATCAGTGAAAATCTTACAAGGAAACTTCACCTTGTGTTTTTCTCATTTTCCCTCTCCAGCATTAATACTCATCTTCTCATTATTATTATTGCCCTTGTGTTTACTACCATTTTTCCCACCTTTACGGTTATTGCGTCCTTTCTTCTTATTCCCTCCTATTTGTTGGTCACCATTCAGGTTGGTCGACGATTGCACAGAGTGTACATCCGCTGACTGAGTGGGGTTGGAAGCACAAACGAAGTTGGCCCTCCTGCAGACTGGCTTAAAGACAACTCTTTCAACTGGTTTTTCACTGAGTTTGTGGACTTTACATTGACGGAACCTACAATTCCATCGACATGAGGTCTAGGATTTTCCCTAGGGTCGTAAGTATACCGTGGTGCATCAGGAATAAGGTGATATAACATCCCAGAGTGAGCATAAATCAAATCTAACTATTGGGCCCTAAAGATCACTTCCTCCTCAGTGGTAACCCCGGAAGTAGCAACTTCCTTCGAGATAGGAGCGTATAAAGACTTAAGAAACCATTCTAAAAGAAAGGCTGAGGGTATAGAGGTCTTAATCAACCTCTTCAGTCTACGCCACTCCTGGCTATGGTCCGATATGTGAGTGGTGGTATCCTGGCATACAGTTGACAACAATTCTAAGCCAACATCATAATGAATAGGCAACTGGAAGTGGTTAAGAAAGACCATTACCAACTGGATAAAAGTCTCATATGCCCCCTTGGGTAGCTCAATATACCATTTCATGGCAACTCCGATGAGGGTGCGTTGAAATAATCTCAAATGAATAGAATCGTCATTAAGGGAGTTTGATGAGCACCAAAGGTGAAAGGTAGTGACGTGATCACCAGGATCCTCTCCATTCTTACCCTCAAAATTTTGGATGTCAGAAGGTTTGGTGGGGACCGGGGACCATGTGGGATCGTGAATCACAGGGTCATTCATTAACTTAGACAAATCTAGTAGATTAAGCATGGCCAGAAAATGGAGACAGGGTTGTGACATCTAGCCCCAACCTCCCAGGAAAGATTGCGCTTGTGGATTCGAAGGCCATCCAGGGTTCTGGTAAACACCATGGACCTGTCTAGCATTATAAGTCCCTCCTCCAGGATGATTCATATAATTTTGGTTGGGCTTCATTCCGACTGGAATGTTCTGTTGAGGGTTATAGGAATTGCCCCCGGTCAAATTAGATTTGGGTTGGAGGTTTCCCAAAGTGTGAAATTGACCTCCCCCGGGTTGGAAACTGGAGGATAGAGGCTGATTCGTCATGACAAATGTATTGGTTGGAATTTTCATTGGGGAGGTAGGATTGTAGGACGAAACTTGAGCCGAAGCTTGTCCGCTAGGTTGACTATTCCACCCGGAAGTAGGAGGATTAAACCCAGGGTTAAAAGCAAGCATACCTCCCATATTAGGAGTCATTTGAGGGATTTGAGATCCACCAAATGAAAAAGGAGTGTAAGGACGTGTACTACCCCCAAGTCCAATGCTAGCATTAGGGCCAACAGCTGGGATGGAGTTCAAAAATTGTGAGGTGAAGTTAGGCATACCATAAGAAAATGGACTAGAAGCCATAGGGATGGACTAAACATTGTAGATCGGTGAGTGGCCAAGAGACCCAAAGGGGTTCAAGGCGGTAGCATGAGCATTAACTATAGGCCGGGCTATAGTAATGGTAGGTGCCTTCGATACTACAACCATGGAGGTTACAGGAGTCAAAGGTGTGCCATTAACTATAGTGGGTATGGGAGTTGAAGGGCTCCCAGAATTCTGAAGACCAGGTTCAGTACTCATCCTTGTAGAATCACAAGTCTAAGTGGTGGATGTGTGTGTACCACATGTAATGACTCTATGCCTTTTAGAAGGCAAGGACACAAAATCTGGTGGTAAATGTAACAAGTGACGGGACCGACGGGGCGGCTGGTCCAACTCCACGATGACTTAAGACTCTAAAGATAAAAAATATATCCTAAGGCCAACTAGTAAGCAAAAAGCACACCAAAATTCAAACGGCCAATATCCATACAAATGGGCTAAAGTGGTTGAGTGGCCTCCCTCCCTAAAGAAGGTATGTCTCATCCAAGAGGGACCTAAGACTCCCTGCTAAAGATCGAAGGTAATAGAATTAGTTATAAGGGCCCTCGTGGGCTTAAGAACCAGTCGGTCAGATCCCCCTGGAGAGGTAATCCTCCATAAAGGTTGTGTGTTGTCCGACCCTTATCTGACCCAGGGTATCTACAGAATAACCCCTGGAAGTAACTATGAGATACCTAAGTCAAGCAACTAATCAACCACTGTATAATCGATACCCAGGTGAGCAGTCGCAAGTCCAGATCACCGTATGGGCAGGGTAACAAAGCCCGAAACTTTCAAAGAACTACCTCTCACAGAGGTATGGGCACTAGGAAGATCCCCAAATACGAATAAATCCATAGAAATATCTCTGACGCTAGGTGATTATCCGGGGGATATCCCTTCAACCAACTTCATGTGACCTTGTGATTAACTCCGGTGTGAGCGGAGCCTCCTGATCTTACCAATTATACGTGGATTTGTCCACTCCCTGACTCAGACACATATGTTGATTTAATTGTCGTGGATAAGTTTACTCACAAAATCCTATTCAAAGGCACTAAATCCTAGGCTAGTTTGTGTACCCTAGAAAATAAAGTCGTTACTAATAAATTTTAAATTATAGCGTTGATTTTATGGCCGTGGTCACTCAAAAAGGTATGTGGTGATGAAACCAATGGTGTTATGACTCTGCAAGAAAAGTAAATATGAAAGTAATGCAAAGTCCTAACTTTAACTTTTGATGAATGATATGCTCCTAAAAATGATGCAATTGTCAAATTTAACTATGCAATTCAGAAGTAAAATGCAATCTTTCACTATATGCACTAAGCTAATGATAGAGATTCAAAGACAAAAATGCCAAGCAATGTAAAATGCCCATTTTTTTGTATTTTCAATATATTGAAACTTAAAATGCATGGACTGAAAAGTAACTTGATATATAGACCTATTGTGTATAAAAGAGAGATAACTCAAGTAGGATATCAAGCAACGAAACACCCAGCCAAATGTACAAGGTCAATAAAAATGAAAAGATGAAGAGAAAAACTTCGCCCAAAAATTCGACAAAAAGAGGGTTTCATGTCATCCCACATGCACTACAGAGACCTAAGAAAACTCAACAAGAATCAAATCCCACCCAGCAAACACCAGACCAAGCAAAAAGGAAAGGAAAAAGGGTGTACACGATTGTTTGGGCAAACAATGTGTATATATGGAGCTTACAGTGAGACAAACCGCGTATGTGTGCGACTGTCAAAAAAAAAGGCGTGTATATGCTTTGAAACAAGGCCAAGCAAGGGAGAAAGGATGAAAACTCATACCCAGAGTGAATAGGAGTTGTCAAGCAATGACACGACAAGAACCACAATAGAAATGAGAGCAATCTAAGGAGAAAAGTACTTCAAACCCTAAGAAAGAAGATTCTCCCCAGTACAGTCGTCAGTTATGTTATGAGGAAAATCTCTCTATGGCTAGGGTGAACCAGTAAAGACAAGTATAACTGCAGAAATCAACTCAATTCCAACATATGCTATATAAACTAATGTGCAAAGGAGATAATAAAGAGGCCTACCTCGTCCAAACGTTTGATGATGTCCACCATTGAGCACTTCGACCCAAAGTTTTATACATGCAACAAGTTCTCAACAAACAAGCAAAGCAAGTACATAGTGATAATATAAAGGTTAGCACATTAGATATCATAATCCATTAATATACAAAACAAACATGCATGTGTATCATAATACATATATTTTCAATAGATCAATTGGACGGGAAAGGAGTATTTCTATTAATAAATGATTAGCAGAAGCGACAACATTACAGACTTCCGTATCGGCATGGTTCAGAATCAAGAAACCGAGTTCCTTCCAACTGGGCCTCCACCACTTCAATCCTCC
>SNQJ01S0064385.1:64699-75952 GCA_010110895.2 Picea sitchensis
GCCCTCAAAGTTTAATTCTCTCTTCTTTCCATAGCTCGGAATTGGATTCTTTATATCCTTCAAAATACAACCGAAGGGTCGATTCAGAACGTTTCTAGTATATGGAAGGCCAAGGATCATAGATCTCCTGTCGTGACATGGAAACCCAACATTAAATTTTGATTTTCTCGCACAAATCCCGATGTACACGGGTTGTAATGGAGCAGCCAGCGTATATGCATGTTGTATAGATTGTAATGTGTGTACTAGTGGAAAAATATTTATTTTTATCTCTGGATTCATCAATCAGGGAAAGTAAGTCTGAATAGGGAAATGGAGTAAGGCCTCTCTGCAAGATTGCATAGGGTGAGGAAAATCTTGCTCTAATAGAAGGAGGCCCTGGAAGTCGTTGTTCAACTAAGTGAGTCACCTTCCAAGCCTTTACAGTCATCCCCTGAAACCTTTTCATCAAAGAAGAAGGAGGACAAGTTACTAGCAGCTTGGGTAGAAATCAAGATCCTCAAGGAAAAGAATCAAGTTCTAAAGCAAAAGAACACTACCCTGAGCATCCACCTTGCCACTCAGATTGGAGAGCTAGCTGATGAATGCACTAAGTTGAAGAAAAGTATCAGAAGGAAAGGTATACAAAGAACTCAGTTGGTCAAAATGTATAAACAAAACATTAGTTTAAGGGAAGCTAATAGAAAATTGACTAAGAATATCTATTTGGCAAAGACTATGTTGAGTAAGAATAACTTGTCTATTTTTCTAGAAGAAACAACTTCACCAAGTTCCTCCAAACAATATGATTGATGGACAGGGGTGTCTTACCAATTTTGTGATTAAATTTTTCTTGCTTACGATGAACATGTCATATTCCATCTATACATTATTTATATTCTGGTTGAAAGGTTATTGAACAGAGGATATATATTTATTTTTTAATATATACATATAACTCTCAGTTTTGGTTCTCAAGAACATAAGACAGGTATGTGGGAGTTTGAATATTACATCATAACACTTGCAAGGACAGGGCTACACAATGTCCAGGCCATCAGTGCAAATTACAGGAGCTTCATCATTCATATTTGCTCATACCATGTTTTGGTTCTTTACTTAAGGGTATGATAAGATTCACTTGAAGACACAGGTTATCAGACCTGCTTTATCAGTGGTACATTGGCAAAGTTATATGCATTACATTCTCACAATTTCTTATACTTGTTTTATAAACTTGAAGTCTTATGGATGTATATGAAGGCTACATTGTGAGAGGGAGGTGTAAATGCAAAGATAATGGTATGAAGTCTTAGTAATATCATTAATATCATTAAAATAAAGTGTTATGGATTCAATATCAACTAATCTCCTAGCCTTCAAGTCAAGGTTGAAGCGAATTTTCAAGTATTTTGGCCAAAACAGTTTCCTACAGAAGTTTGCAACGCTTGTCAGCTATTTTTCATGTATCGCGCTACAAAACAGTTGATGTTTAATGAGTAAGAGGTCAAGTCACATTTGAATTCCTTCTTGGTCAAAGAAGAAGGTGACTCGAAGTCCAGTTCTTATTGAAGACTCTAGAAGATGACTGTCATCCTCCAGCAAGCATATGGAGTTGTCGAAGACTTAGTTAGGATGAATATTTGATTCCATGAAAATAGGATCTAGATCCTATGATTTTGTAATAGATTATATAAAGCAATTATGTAGCTAGTCGATCCATACTTAGGGGATATCAGTTAAATTTGTAAGGCTATTTAAGCCCATTGAAGCTACATTGTAAAGGGTTCGAACTTGGAGACTTTAAGATACCCTTTTTGTACAAGACTTTGATATATATATATATATATTGGAATCATAAGCTTCTTTTACTATTATTGTTCATACCTTTGTTCATCCATATTTTCTTGTACTTATGATTGAATGTCATGTTAATTTATTTTCTTACTCAATGATTGATAATTGCCATCTTGTCTTTACATTGGTAAACTAGTATTACAAGTATTCTTCCTTGTTATAATCAGTCTTTCATCTATATTTTTAATATACATGATCTTGTTGGTATAGTGAGTGTTGTCCATCCATATGAGTTTAAAAACCATCTGATCAATACCTTTTGAGAACATTATCTTGTACGGATATGTTCAAGTGTCTTGAATGAGGGATTTATTGAATGAGTTATTCATTTTCTAATCCATTTTTATGCATTTCATTGAACATTTGATTAAGTTACCAAGCTTACTCAACCTACAACCTTGAGTTACTCTTGGAGTGATAACAAAATGGCGTTGTTGCCGGGGAAAGGAGTGAGAAGCAAGCTTCCCTGGGAGACGACATAGTCCCATCTTTTGATCATAGACAAAAGAAGGGCATTATTTTGGTTGTAATATTCTATCTGGCGACTACATTGGTACATTGTGGATCCTAAGAAGGCACATACTAGAGCAAATCCTCAGCAACCACTAACTGATCTAGTATCTGATCCTAAAAGGATCATCAAAGAAGGAAAGGCATTACAGAACGGATCTTCAAGTCCAGGTATCTCTTGAAAGCCTTATTAATAAAACCAACTCTTTTTGAAATTATAAGCCCAAAGATTGATAGTGAAAAAGTAGTTTCAAAAGTTCAAGGATATTCTTATCTTACTCAAGAAGGTAGTTCACCATTTGTTGAAGAAGACATTTGCGCATCATCTATAGAATCTTCTCAGTCTGAAATTGAACAAAATTCAGCTTACATTCATACAAATCTTCATGTAGTTGAGATTGTCTTACATGAATTGTCTATAAAAGGAGAAGAAAACCTTTCCAAGTTATTGTCTGAATTCTATAGAGCTTATTATTTCCCTACTTCCATTGCAAGTCCAGAAATATATTTTTCTCTCATTGACTCAACTTCATCCTCTGTATCAGCCCCATATCAGTCCCTAGTTATTCAAACTTCTAGTACATCTACATCTACCCCTACCATGGTAGTAGTACCTCAAAATCTTACTAAGATGGAAAGAATCATAGCTGCTAGATATGCACCATTGGTATTGCCTAATCCTCTGAATGTAATGCCTACTGGAGACTATCAAAAGTACATGCCTAAATTTTCAGGGACAGAAGAAGTTACAGCTGAAGATCATCTTGAATTATTTTATAGTTATGCTGATAACTTAAATATCACACAGGAGGATGTATGGATGAGAGTGTTTGTCCAACGTTTAGATGGAGAGGCTAGGAGATGGTTTAGAGAATTAACACCATGACCCATAACAAGTATTGAAGTTTTAGATGACACTTTCTTAAAACAATGGGGGGATAAGAAGGATTTTCTTTACTACATTACAGAGTTTGGGAACTTGAGAAGGTAAAGTGGTGAATCAGTGTCAGACTTTACCAAAAAATTTAACCGGATGTATAGCAAGATCCCAGCTGAAATCAAGCCTACTGCTACATCTGCAATAATCACATATGCTAATGCCTTTGATTCTGAATTTTTTTTGTTGTTAAGAGAAAAGAGATCTGTTACATTGGTTGATATGCAGGATGCAACACTTGAAGTGGAATCTAACATCCTTGTTGCATAAAAGTTGAAAGGTAGAGGAGATATAAGGAAACAAAAAGGAGAAGCCTCATCATCAAGTGTTGATCCCAATTCTTAATTGTCCAAGATGAATATTGAAAACAAGCATCCTGGAAAAGGTAGATATCCTAATGCTTTTATTCCTCAAAATCCAAATCCTTATAGAATAAATAATGAGCAACATCAGATTTTACAAAGGAATATAAATGTTAATGAGGATCGGAATATTAAAGCCCCTTTTCAGAACACGGTAATGGAGGAAGATCAGCCAGAAGAAGATGATGAGATTCATTGTTTGAGAGATAAAGGTGATGCATATTTCTTGACACTGACTGCTTATGAAGAAGCTTTGATTAGTCAGCGGGATAATCAAGACTCAAATGATGGATCTGTTTTTCAAGCTAATGATCAGAATAGGTACAATTTGAGATCTAAACAAAATAATAGTAAGCAAGATCATCAAGCTCCTCCCCAAAAATTTGTTGCCCTACAAAATAGCAACCAAGAAAAGATCAAGCTCAAACAAAGGATCAAGTATTTCTTAAATCTCCTCTGCATGAGGTAAGAAACCCTGACAAAGTCCCTTTTTTATTTAGATTTGAATTAGAAATTCAGAAGGTTAAAATTCCCATACCACTCATGGAATTAATGAAGAATGATACCTACAAACAAACCATCCTCAAAGCCCTTAAGCCTAAATCCATGCTAGTTGTTGCTAATGTTGTAAACATCCAAGATGATAAGCCTACTATTGTCCTTAGCCCAATGGTTGAAGACCATGAAGAAACCTCTCCACCTTTTTATGTCTCCTTAAATATCCATGATAAAATTTTGCATAATTGCATTTTAGACACAGGAGCTTCTCATAACCTCATGCCAAAAGCAGTCATGGATGAGTTGGTTTTAGAAATTACCAAATATTATCATGATTTATTCTCATTTCACTCTAGGAATGTTAAGTTCCTTGGCTTGACTAAAGATCTAGCAATTTCCTTATCTCAAATACCTATGAGGAGCATGGTAATGGAAATTGTGGTAGTTGATGTGCCACCAAAATTTGGTATGCTCTTATCTAGAGCATGAATAAAAAGGCTAGGAGGCACCTTGCAAAATGACCTTTCTTATGCAATTGTCCCAGTCTTTGGAGGGGAACAAAGGAGATTGTATAGGGAAACACAATTAGCCTATATTATCAGTGATGAGAAGGAGCCTACTAATCATCCAATATACTTAGCTTATATAGGTTTGGGATCTTGTATACTTCATATTGTTGATTCTCGGTCATCCTCTTTGCAGCTCAGAAAGCCTAATTGTCAATCTTCAGAAGTGGAAAACACTCCTATATGGAGTATGTTCTTTGATGGTGCATGTTCAAGAGAATCTGCAGGACCGGGTGTTGTTTTTGTTTCACCTTCCAAGGAAACAATTCATTTGTATTTCAAGTTGGATTTTAAGGTGACAAATAACATAGAAGAATATGAAGCCTTAGTCTTGGGCTTAAATGATGCTAAGGACATGAATATTCAGGGGCTGAAGGTATATGGAGATGATGATATGATAATTCAACAAATTAAGAACACTTTTCAAGCCAAACATGTCAGGCTTAAGGCATATAGAGATGAGGTATGGAATCTCATTGATTCTTTTCTAGCATTCAATATTTCATATATTCCTAGAGCCATCAATCAACTTGTTGATTCATTAGTTGTTTCAGCTAGTACCTTTAATCCACCATTTCCAGCAAAGCTTAACTATGAAATTCAAGTGAATATAGACCTTCCTTGCCAGACAATGTAAATTTTTGGAAAGTGTTTGAAGATGATGAGGAATTGGTTAGATTCTTGGAAGTTATAGATGAATTTTTTGCTCTCCAGATAGATCAAGAAAATGAGATTGATGAAAAGGTCAAAAATCCTAAATTAAAAAACAAAATTGGACTCCATGATATTATTCAAATTCCTAATAATCAAATCCCAAGAGGATTAGTACCACTTGAGAAACGTTTTGACCAAAATGATGTGTCTTTGAAGCCTGATTTGAAAGAAGCAGACCTTGTTTTTTTTAAGTACAATTTAGGAGATGAACAGTGCCCAAAAACCATAAATTTGTCCACACAATTGACTGCAGAACAGAGATCTGATTATGGCAGACTGATGAAAGAGTTTTCAGACATTTTTTCATGGGAGTACAATGATTTAAAAACCTATGAAAATCAAGTGATTGAGAATAGAATCCCTTTGAAGAAAGAAGCCACTCCATTCAAGAAAAAACTAAGATCTATTAGCCCTCTTCTTCTACCAATAATGGAAAAAGAAATTAAAAAGTTATTGAATGCCCAAATTATCATTCCACTGAGATATTCTAAGTGGGTTGGTCATTTGGTTCCTGTTAGGAAGAAGAATGGGGAAATTAGGCTGTGTGTTTACTTCAGGAACTTGAACAAGTGTTCCAAGAAAGATAACTACCCTTTGTCAAAGATGGAGCATATCTTGCAAAGAGTGTCTGGGGCTAGTGTCATGTCTTTTATTGATGGTTTTCCAGGCTACAACCAAATCTCAATACATGCAGATGATAGAGAAAAGACAACCTTCACAACTCCTTGGGGTACTTTTATGTATGCTAAGATGCCCTTTGGGCTTATGAGTGTTAGGGCCACCTTTCAGAGGGCCATAGACATTGCCTTTGTAGGTGAGAAAGATAAGTTAGTTTTGATATATTTGGATGATCTAACAGTGTTTTCACACAACCATAAAGGGCATTTGCAGCATTTGAGGAAGACGTTCTTGAAGTACAAAAAGTATGTGCTTTCACTCAATCCAAATAAGTCTCAGTTTGCATTGAAAGAAGGTAAGCTTATGGGGCACATAGTGACTGCTGAAGGAGTAAAGATTGACCCTGCAAGAGTAGAAGCTATTCAAAAGATATCTATCCCGAGATCTAAGAAATACATTCAATCATTTCTTCGAAAAATTAACTTCATTAGGAGATTTATTCCTAGTTTTGCAGAATTGATTAAACACATCACTGGTATGCTAAGGAAGGATTCAAAAGTTAAATGGAATGATGCAGCAAGGGATTCTTTTGAAGCTATTAAGAAAGCTCTTATGTCATCTCCTACTTTGATCAACCCAAACTATTGTAAATATTTCTACATCTTTTCATTTGCATCTAATGACACAATTGCAACATTGTTACTTCAGAGAAATGATCAAGGGCAGGAACATCCAATAGCATTCTTTAGCAAGACATTAAGAGATGTTGAGGTAAAGTATGATCCCATTGAAAAACAAGCTTATGCTTTAATCAAGTCACTTAAGGATTTTAGAATCTATATCTTGCATGAAAAAAGTATAGCTTATGTACCATCTAGTTCAGTTAGAGATGTACTTATACAACCAGATATAGATGGGAAAAGAGCCAAGTGGATTGTCAAACTCATTGAGTTTGACATTGATATTAAGCCAACCAAATTGATAAAGGGTCGGGGTTTGGAAAAACTTCTTGTTGAAGAGAATTGTGAGTTACTGGGTATTAATTTCATTAGCATAAATGCAAAGGATGCACAATCTGAAATCTCAGTTGAAAGGTACAGTCATGACCAGCCAGTTTCATCCCATTTGTCTTCTTGTGAATGGTACAATGGTATAGTATATTTTTTGTAGAATCATGCAACCCTTCCATAGATGAATCAAACACGGGTGAGAGCACTAAAACTCAAGGCAATCAATTCTTGTATCAATGAAAATATGCTATATTGGAAAGACCCCTCTGGGATGTTGTTTAGATGCCTTAATAAGGAAGAATCAATTCAGATTGCATCAATTTCATAGCAGCAATTGTGGTGGCCATCACTATTGGAAAACCACAACCCATAAGATTTTGAGGGTTGGCTACTATTGGCCATGTTTATTTTCTGATGTTTGCTCTTATGTAAAGATATGTGACAAGTGCCAAAGGTTCACTGGAAAACAACAGCTAAAATATCTCCCATTGAAGCCTATTGCAGTCACTGGACCTTTCCAACAATGGGGGTTGGACTTCATTGGAGAGATACATCCATCTTCAAGTGGCCAACATAGGTGGATTTTGGTAGCAACTAATTACTTTAAAAAATGAATTGAGGCTATTACTACCAGAAATGTTACTCATTCTCTAATCATAAACTTTTTGAATGATCATATTTTTGCTAGATTTGGTAGCCCCAAGAGACTTGTCACTGATAATGCAGTTGCTTTTAAAGTTGATGCTTTGGTGAAGTTATGTGGTGACATGGGTATTCAACTTATTCACTCAACTCCCTACTATCCTCAAGGCAATGGCCTTGCCGAATCATCAAACAAAAGCCTAGTGAGGATTATTAGAAAGTTGCTTCAAGAAAACCAAAGGAGTTGGGACTCTAAGTTAAAAAATTTACTCTCGGCTGATAGAGTGGCAAATAACAAGTCCATCGGTACTTCTCCATTCAAGTTAGTGTATGGCATTGAAGCCATTTTCCCTATCCAACTTGCATTACCTGTTGCAAAGTTTTTTCAAGAAGTATAAGGGGAACCAAATGATTTGGTTAGAAGGTTTCTTCATCTTGTTGAACTTCATCAGGTAAGGGAGAAGTTACTTGAGAAGACAAAGTTACATTAGAAGAAGATTAAAGATATCTTTGACAAGAAGGCTAAAGAAGATATTTTCCAAACAGGGGATCTTGTTTTGAAGTGGGATGCTTACAGACAAGATAAGGGGAAGCATGGGAAATTTGACACCTTGTGGACTGGTCCTTTCATCATCTCTTAAGTGATATAGAACAATATTTTCCTCTTACAGAACCTAGAAGGTGATGAGGTATTTGGTGGCCCAGTCAATGGGCGTTTTCTCAAAATCTATTTTCATTAAGGCTGCTAAAGCCTTTTTCCACTTGTAAATATCATTTCATTGTTTTGTTTTGGTTTTGTTTCAGAAATAACTCCATGCCCAATGGAACACTAGATTAAAAGTTTAGTTTCAAGTTTTTTACAGGAAAGGCAAGTTGGTCATTTTCTATTGGAACCTCATACGGAGGATTCCATCCCCAATAGGAGCCAGATGTTATCTCCCAAATAAATTTTAAATTTTTTGAGTCTTAGGTGATAGGTAAGGTTTTTATTTGGCTTTAATAACTTGTCAAGTGGGTCTATCATTTGGTCTTATTCAGTCAAGGATAGTCATTCTCCTAATGACTATGAGGTTATAAATATTTTTAGCCTAAGTCAAGATGTGTCTAAATCCATTTGAAAAGTTTGAGTCATGAGATTTTCATGTATAACATGTGATCTTACAAGTCTTTTCTAGTCTTGATTAGCCATAATTGTTAAACTGATTGTTTTTTGAGCTCAAAAGATCTCAAGTACTCATCCAGTACAAGTTTGCAGCATTTGGGGCTCGTTTTACACACTCAGTGCTACAAATTCCCAAGTTGTTAGCACACATCATCATTTTAACACTCGGCGCACTCCAAACTTCTGTGCAAAGATCTGTTTCATCATTTGTATTCATGAACTCGTTGATATCACTTCAGTGAATGATTTGAAGGATCATAACACTTCAGAATCAGTTTAAAGTTCACCCCATATCACTCAACCAATTATCTATCTTTCATTTTCTTAGAAATATTTTGCATGTGAAGCACTCATCTTTATATTTGATCATGTAAACTAACTCTTTGTCTCCAAAAGTGTTACAAGAACTTGATCCTTTGCAGATGGATCCTAAAGTTGATACACCTAGGAAGAGGTCGGGGTCTCTCCACATATTTTAACCCACAAGCATCAGTTTGATCGAGAAAAATCTTGATCACATGGATGCATTCAAGCGTTTTGGGTGTCTGAGGATTTTCCAAAAGTTGGATGGCCACCATTTGGAGGTTAGTCGTGACTTAATTATGGGGAGGGGAAGACCCAAGTTGGCCCTATGGAGATTAATTTGACAGTGGACCTGATAACAAAGGTGACCGAGATACCCATGACTGGTGAGCAGTGGTTCAAAGCTAGGAAGTTGGAAAAAGAAGGTTGCGGTCATGATATGTTGAAACCTGGGCATAAGGGAGACAATTTAGTCAAAGGGATACACAGGAAGTGGATTTTGGAAGCCTATGACAAGATTCTTCTCATCATACAAAGGTATTTCACTTGTGAAGGGAGATACAACAAGGTTTTACAATATCATTTTAAGTTACTTCTGCATTTTACTGGGAAAAGAGAAATTGACTTAGCATACTTTCTCTTTATGAGTCTTCAAAGGATGATCTTTCTAGCTCAGAAGAAACCTAATAAACTAGAGAAGGCCATCTTCCACCATGCCCTAATCAAGTTTATAGTCACTGAACAGTTGAAGAAAGAATGCAAATTCTGGCCTACTTTCTTGTTTGTTTCCAACTACCAAATTGACATGCCTGCTTCCTTTTCAAAACCTAAGACTCCTAGAAAGAAGATGTCCATGCCTTCCTTTGACTCCCCACCAGAAGCACCACATTCTTCCCAAGATCTTGTATCTCAGAATCCTCCATCTGTTAGAGATTCTAAGAGAAATAAAGGAAAAGGTAAAGAAGTTGTTACTGAAGAAGAAATAGAACTCCCTGTTGAACTCCCTCCAATAGAAATTGATAAAGATGTTCATAGTGTTCAAGTTAAAAGTGTTCCACCAATATTGAGGAGATATTCTGGTAGGAAGATTGAGTTGATAGAGGACACTCAGAAACAAATGGTTTGTGAAGAGTAGTTAGATACCCCTATTGAACCTTCAGCCTGGAAGTGGATGTTGACCTCCAAATCATTGAAGTCAAAATAATTGCACCTGCCCTCGGGAGGTTTTTAAGAAACAAAATTGCATTTGTAGAATAGTCTCAGCAAGAGATGGAATTTGTAAAGACCAGAATTGATTTGCATAAGTTAAAGGTATACCCTCTTGAGAAGGAGGCCCTAGAATCCATTGTTCAACTAAGTGAGTCACCTTATAAGCCTTTACATTTATCCCCTGAAACCATTTCATCAAAGAATAAGGAGGACAAGCTACTAGAAGCTCCGACAGAAATCAAGATCCTCAAGGAAAAGAATCAAGTTCTGAAGAAAAAGAACACTACCCTAAGCAGCCACCTTGCCACTTAGATGGGAGAGCTAGCTTATGAGTGCACTAAGTTGAGGAAAAGTATCAAAAGGAAAGGTATACAAAGAACTCAGTTGGTCAATATGTATAAACAAAAAATTAGTTTAAGGGAAGCTAATAGAAAATTGACTGAGAATATCTATTTGGAAAAGACTATGTTGAGTAAGAAGAACTTGGCTATTTTTCTAGAAGAAACAACTTCACCAAGTTCCTCCAAACAAGATGATTGATGGACAGGGGTGTCTTACCAATTTTGTGATTAAATTTTGCTTGCTTATGATGAACATGTCATATTCCATCTATACATTGTTCATATTTTGGTTGAAAGGTTATTGAATAGAGGTTATATATTTATTTTTGTCTATATACATATAACTCTCAGTTTTGGCTCTCAAGAACATAAGACAGGTATGCGGGAGTTTGACGATTACATCAGAACGCTTGCAAGGACAGGGCTATGTTATCCCCGATATCTAGGGATAACTAGGAGATCATGTCTCGAGGCCGACAGGTCCTAGACATGGAGTACCGAGAGAAAGATTGACCTGAGCATGGGCCCTCCAGGGCCATGCTCAG
>SNQJ01S0064386.1:1319-40776 GCA_010110895.2 Picea sitchensis
AGATCAACACCCACTGATTAGGATGCACCCACACCCCTATTCACTAGTTCCAACTGGTAGGAGGCTACAATCCCTTATTTAGTCAGCTGCAACTGACAAGGAAGCAAATACTCTCCTACAGGCTCCACCCTGCCCTAACACCTCCCAACCACCCTCTGTTCATAAATCCAGAAATCTTATGTATCATGCACTGGATATCATGACTGCTTCTCTGTCTCTTTTTGCATTTGATCTACAATGTCTCTATTGCAGTCCCACAAATTCCTTCACATCTGAACACACTTATAAATGTCTTCAACATAACTCTTCATCAAAACAACATGTATGTTCATTCAATTTCACAACTTTTCATGAACATCACAACTCTTCATTTAAGATTACATAACCCTTGTTTTAAGTAACATAGTCATTAACATGACTTTTCATAACCACACATATCTTCGATCTACATCTCAAATCTAATGACTGTGTTAATGTGTAATACAAATATTAACAAACATCACAATACTTCCTTAAATCAATACTTTCAGGATTTAAGCATCTAAGTTATTATTTTAATATCAAGTATGAATTGTAGTTATCACATGAGGGATTTCGTCGAATAATGTGATGTTATCCGTGTCACTGTCTTTGTGTTTGTGTTGTGCAGGTCTTTAACTAGTTTTGGCGAACCTCCACAATTGGCAGTATGCCAAAAACTCCGACAAGAACAGTGGTCTATACATCTGAATGTTTATTCACAAACATTTGAACTTAGAAATCCTCCAGCATTGGAATTATGCCAAAGTTACCGATATACATAGCAGTCTCTCCGTCGTTGCAAGTTCCGCCAACTAAAAATTACTAACAAGTTTTAAACCCTCAATCACCCATATGACCGTCGCACCAACAATGTATTAAAAAAATATTAATCCAACATACAGGATCATCTCCCCAGTAAATCAACGATTGTTGTCACTTCTTCCAAAAGGTAGGGGGCCTGACAGGTCGTCCCGGGCTCCAGGCTGGTGATCCTCATGTGAAGTCCAAGCACCTAGACCCCTCGCCATACCTTTGCACTACACGTTGAATAGGTATAGTGAGGGCGGTATTTATAAACTCATATGAACACTGCCCGTTGCCATTGTGGGATACATCCCAATTGGAAAATCAATTGCCATCGTTGATCATTTGATCGGATGGTTGTTGAGACTCCACTTGCAACTTTTCATTCTTATTCCTCTGCGATTGAAATCGATCCTCTAATCTTCTTGTCTATTTGATTTCGAGCTTTGCAATTGTGTTTGCATTGTTTAACTTCAATTGCATCATCCAAATTCAATCTATTAGATTTCTATCGATGTTTAAACTCGTTAACAAGTTAACAAACTTGATCGACTTGTTCTCTGGTTTTAGTCATGGTGACTTTGATCATGTAGCAATACATCATCTTGCAACTTGTAGAAGTTTGCATCAACATCAAGGCTCTATTGCTTTGACTGTCAATTTTTAAGTCACATCCTGGGAAAATCCAATGCTTGTCTTCCAGGCACATCATAGGTCTTGAAATAACAAAGTGCCTCATAACCATCATAGTCAGCAAGTCAACATACATCATTTCTTATGTCATTTTACATGTCCAATGCACATTGCTTATCTGTCCATGCCAACCATCATCTTTGTCATCATACTGCCTCATCAATGGCTCTGTCAACGTAGACATGTCATCATAGTCAACATAATGTCAACACGTTATTCTCTGTTTTAGATGTTCGGATATAAATATATGTAACACTGTCAATGTCATCAAAGTCACCATAATGTCAACACATCTGAAATGCATGCAACATTAGTATCCCTATTCCAATCATGATTATGCAGTATATTCAATATTGTTAATGCCAATTCCATCAATGCTATTATCATCATCATAGATCTATTGGCAATGCCAATGTCATCAATGCTATTATCATCATCACAGATCTATTGTCAATGCCAATGCCATCAATGCCAACCTGTATTTCCATATTGCCAACAATCTCCCCCTTTGGCATTGATGGCACTACTATTTTCATTTATCCCCTTTTGACATCAAGGGAAAAGGATTGAATGAATCCCCCTAACTTTGATCATTGTCTCCCCCTGAATTGATGCCAATTGATGCATTATTTTCTTAAGAGATTAGATTGGAAGAGAGACTACTCCTAATCTTTTCCCGAGATATTCAAATACATCTTTGCTTAAGGGTTTAGTGAAAATATCTGCAACTTGTTCTTGTGTTGGGACATATTCCAATTTAATGTTCTTATTTTCATCCTAATATCTTAGATAGTGGTATTTTATTGGAATGTATTTTATTTTGGTGTGTTGGACAGGGTTCTTGGAGAGACTTATAGCACCTGTATTATCATAGTAGATAGTAGTGGGTTCTTCAAACACTACTTTGATGTATTGTAAGGTTTGTTTCATCCATTCCACTTGTGTGCAACATTCTGCTGCTGCAATATACTCAGCTTCAGTGGTAGACAAAGAAATTGAGGATTGTTTCTTGCTTGTCCAAGCTACCAATGATTCTCCCAAGAAGAATGCTCCTACACTTGTACTTTTTCTGTCATCTACAAAACCTTCCCAATCTGCATATTAATAGGCCATTAAAGAGAATGAATTTTTGCTAGGGTACCACAAACCAAGATCTATGGTTCCTTTTAAATACCTAAAGATTATTTTCACAGCTTGAACATGGCTCTCTTTTGGTGCATCTTGGAATCTAGCCTCCATTCCAACAAATTCCTTGACATCAGGTCTGGAAGCTGTTACATAGAGTAAACTCCCAATCATTGATCTGTAGTATTATTGATCTACAACCTTGGACTCATATTCCTTTCTAAGTTTGCATCCTATTGTCATAGGTGTACAAACAGGTTTGCAATCCTCTAACTAGAATTTATTAAGCATATCTTTAACATACTTGGACTAGTGGATAAAGATTCCCCTTTTGTACTGTACTATTTGTAATCCTAGAAAGAAATTCAGTTCACCAAGCAAGGACATTTCAAATTCTTGATGCATCCTCCTAACAAAGTCCTTACTCATTTTTGCATCATCACTCCCAAATATAATATCATCAACATATACTTCCATAATAATCATGCTATCACCAACAATTTTACAATAAAGATTATTGTCTGTTGATCCTCTTTTGAGGCCTTGTACTTGTAAATAAGAATCTAGCCTTGCATACAATGCTATGGGTACTTGTTTTAGCCCATAGAGTGCTTTCTTTAGTTTACAGACATAGTCTCCTTTTTCAGTTAATTGAAATACTTCTGGTTGCTCAATATAGACTCCCTCTTCTAAGTTTCCATTGAGAAATGATGACTTGACATCCATCTAGCATACTTTTAATTTTTTGTAGATGGAAAAAGCTAAGAACATCCTATTTGACTCTAATCTGGCCACGGGTGCAAAGGTTTCTTCAAAGCCTACCCCTTCAACGTGAGCATACCCTTTCCATACCAATCAGGCTTTGTTCCTGATTACTTGCCCATTTTCATTACTTTGTTTTTAAACACCCATTTAGTTCCAATACCATTCTTATTTTTTGGTCTTGGAACCAGTTCCCAAGTTTGATTTTTTTCAATCTGGTCCAAGTCTTCATTCATAGCATTGACCCAATTCTCATCTTTACATGCCTCTTTGATTGAGCTGGGCTCAATATGTGACAAACATGTTATTTCTATTTGATACAACAATTGTCTTCTTGTTTGCACTCCATTGCTTTTATTTCAAATAATCAGGTCTTCAAGATGAATCTTTTGAGTTATTCTTGAGGGTGTCTTTGTGTCTCTTCTTCAGGATTCTTCTCTTATCTCTTCTTATCGAATATCTTCCTCTTCTTCTCTAGTATCCATTTCGTCCTCTTGTATATCTTCCTTTTCTTATTTATTCTCTTCTTCTTCTTCTGCTTGTGTACCAACTGACTCATCATCATCTTCATCTTCATTGTCAAGTATGGTCTTTTGATGTTTGATATTCATTGGTTTTAAATCATCCACCTTAACATCTGCACTCTCAACAATCTTATTTAATCTAAGATTGTAGAATTTGTATGCTTTCTTGGTAGAAGCATATCCAACAAATATACCTTCATCAGATCTAGCATCAAATTTCCTGAGATTCTCATCAAGCCTTTTGTTGTAACACTTACTTCCAAAGACCTTGAAGTATTTTATCGAAGGAGCTCTCCCAAACCATAGTTCATAAGGAGTCTTATTACTATTAATCTTGAGCTAACCTCTGTTTAATATGTATATTGTTATGCCTACAACTCCCCTCCAATATCCATTAGATAATCTTGCTTCATTGAGCATGGTCCTTGCAGCCTCCTGGATTGTTCTATTCCTCCTCTCAACAATCCCATTTTGCTGAGGTGTTATGGCAGCAAAGAATTGTCTCTTAATTCCATGAGTTTCACAAAAGAGGTCAAACTCTTTTGAGGTGAACTCACCACCATTGTCTGATCTAAGACATTTGATTTTTGTCTCTGTTTCATTTTCAACAAGGGTTTTAAAAGCTTTGAATTTGTTAAATGCTTATGATTTTTCCTTGATAAAACATATCCAAGCCATTCTATTAAAATCATCAATGAACAACATAAAGTAGGACTCTCCTTGCAAACTTTTGGTCCTTGTAGGTCCACATAGGTCAGTGTGAACAAGCTCTAAAGGTATTGAGGTTGAGTATTATTTTGTTTTGATTCTAGTTTGCTTCCCTAGTTGACAATGTATACACATAGGATTTGAGGGTTTTGTGATCTTTAGAAAGTTTCTTACTGCCCCAAGATTGTTGAATTTCACTAAATTGTCAAAGTTAATGTGCCCCAACCTTCTATTCCATAGTCAACTTTCATCCAATAAATTTATATGACACTCCTCATTCAATTTTGTATTTAGTATATATACATTCTCAGGAGTTCTAGGAGCAGTACCAACCAATTTTCCTGAGTTCTTTCTCTTAATCTCACATTTTTGGGAATCAAAGATGCAAATGTGCCCTTGATCATAGGTTTGGTTGACACTTAATAGGCTAGGTTTCATATTTTCAAAAAGCAACACATTCTTGGCTTTGTCTTTTCCCAAATTCACAGTGCCTTTCCCAAGTATGTTACCTGAAGCATTGTCACCAAATGTAACTTTACCCCTTTGTTTATTTAAGTTCAAAAACTTGTCCTTATTTCTTGTCATGCGTTTTGAGCAACCATTGTCAACATACCAAAGATCTTATTTATCTTGGGCTTTCAAGGCAATAAGACATTCTTCTTTTGATGTTTTTTCTTTCCAAAGATTATTTTGCTCTCTAATGAACGTTGGTTTTTCTGATATTTCCATTAATATGCAATTACTTGCTTTATGCCCATAATTATGACATTTGAAGCATTCTAATTTCCTTTCTTGTAGAGGTTCAAAGGAGTTATAATTTATGCTTTTAACTTGATCTACTGTTTGGTTATCTTCAAGGTTATAGTTGTTAACCCTCAAGTTTTTCCTTCCATATGCTCTACAATTCATAGCTTTGTGTCCGAAATTAGAGCATGCAAAGAAATAACCAAAGAAAATGTGAGGATACATGTTTTGATAAACCTTTTTTGGTGTTTTCTTATATTCCTTCTTGATGGGTGCAAGTAATCCTCTGAAGTTCTAATCATTGCTTGTCTTTTCTTCATCTTTCTTCTTGAATGTACCGAGGAGAGAAATTGCATAATATTTTGAGTTAACTTGGTTTTCTTCTTGAGAATAACCTACTCCATTTTTGTTACTTGAATCCCTTTGTGTGGTTATAATCTTATCTAATATTTTAGAGCTATTTTCATGTCTTGTTTGGATAAGTTTTGCATCAAACTCTTTTCTTAGGTGAACTAATTCTGCCTCCATTCTTTCACAGGTTATTTGTTTCTCTTTAAGAGACTTCTCTAGACTTTCTTCGATCCTATTTTCTTCTAGGATTTGGTTTTTCAGGTTTCTCATTATTTTCTCCATCTCTTTTTCTTTCTATTCATGTTTTTGTTTTTGTTCAACTACAAAACTTTTCACCTGTCTATGTATGTTTTTGTATCTTCTTAATTCATCCAAGGAACTGGGAAGTTCTTCTTCCATATTAACCTCTGCTTCATATTCTGACTCTTTCTCATGCTCAATTTCTTCTATCTCATTATACTCTTCAATACCTAGAAAAAGGACTGCATCATCATCACTGTCACTAGACTCCGATGAACTGTTGTTTTCTTCTTTTGAGTAAAAATCTTTTTCCCTTTGTAATATTTTTTCTTATAGTGAGGTTTTACCTTCTTCTTGTATTGTTTATTTGTGTCTTCTTCATCTTCAAGGTCTTCCTTGGGATAGGGACACTTGGCTGCAAAGTGGCCAACTTTTCCACAATTAAAACATTTGAAAGGCAACTTGCCTGTGTACCTCCCTGATCCTTTTTGAAGTTTTTTAATAAAATTGGCTTCTTCTACATCAGATTCTTCATGATGGTTGGCTTGATATTTTTGCTTCTGATTTTTTGTTTTCTTGAGCACCTTGAAGTCTACCTCTCCTTTTGGGAGGTTCTCATGAACTAATCTTAACTCATAGGCTATGAGAATTCCATACAATTCATCCATGGTGAGTTGATCTAGATTATCTCGATGTTCAAGAGTGGACACTTTAGGATTATATAACATAGATAGTGTTCTTAGTATCTTTTCAACTAACTCATTTTATGACACTTCTACTCCCAAACCCATGATTGCATTAACAATATTATCAACTCTTTCAAAGTACTCTGAGATATTTTCTTCATCCTTCATGTTTAGACCTTCATATTGTACTTTGAATGTTTGAAGTTTGTCCCTCTTTACCTTGGAATCTCCTGCATATATAGTTTCCAATTTATCCCAGAGTTGTTTTGGATTTTTACAGTTTAGTACTTTAGCAAGGATCTTCTTACTCAGTCCAGCTTGTAGTGTGTTTAAATCCTTTGCATGTTCCCCAAATCTCTTCTTGTCTTCTGCTTCTGTGGGAGTGACTTTTGGAACATCATATTTTTTTTCAACTAATGTCCATACTTCCAGTCGAATGGACATTAGATAGATTTTCATTATAATACTCCATAAAGCATAGTCTCCGCCATCAAATAGGGGGACTTTTAATGACATCTTCAACTGTTGATCCATTTTGACCTATATTTATCTTCAAGTGATTAAACTTTTTAGTGAAGAGACCTTCTCTGATACCAATTGAAGGATCAGATCCTGTCACTGAGAGGGGGGGGGGTGAATCAATGACACAATAATTTTATCAAATTTTTACTTTTGTTAATTATGTATTGCAAAAATGAAAACAAAATTTGAACACAATGTTTTATCATGGAACCCAATTGGGAAAACCACAAACACTTTTCTATTAATTGCAAAATTTTGTTTTACAAGTTATAATAGAAGGAAGATGTTTTCTTCCTCTTTAGATCAACACCCACTGATCAAGATGCACCCACACCCCTATTCACCAGCTCCAACTGGTAGGAGGCTACAACCCCTTATTTAGTCAGCTACAAATGACAAGGAAACACCTACTCCCCCGTAGGCTCCACCCTGCCCTAACACCTCCCAACCACCCTCTGTTCATAAATCCAGAAATCTTATGTATCATGCACTGGATATCATGACTGCTTCTTTGTCTCTTTTTGCATTTGATCTACAATGTCTCTATTGCAGTCCCACAAATTCCTTCACATCTCAACACACTTATAAATGTCTTCAACATAACTCTTCATCAAAACAACATGTATGTTCATTCAATTTCACAACTTTTCATGAACATGACATATCTTCATTTAAGATTGCATCACCCTTGTTTTAAGTAACATAATCATTAACATGAATTTTTATAACCACACATCTCTTTGATGTACATCTCAAATCTAATTATTGTGTTAATGTGTAATACAAATATTAACAAACATCACAATACTTACTTAAATCGATACTTTCAGGATTTAAGCATCTAAATTATTATTTTAATATCAGTTATAAATTGTAGTTATCACACCAGGGATTTCATAGAATAATGTGATGTTATCGGAGTCACTATCTTTGTGTTTGTGTTTTGCAGGTCTTTAACTAGTTTTGGCAAACCTCCACAATTGGCAGTATGCCAAAAACTATGACAAGAACAATATTCTCAACATTCGAATGTTTATTCACAAACATTTGAACTTAGCAATCCTCCAACATTGGCATTATGCCAAAGTTACCGATATACAAAACAGTCTCTCCATCGTTGCAAGTTCCGCCAACTAAAAATAACTGACAAGTTTTAAACCCTTGATCACCCATATGATCGTCACGCCAACAATGTATTAAAAAAATATTAATCCAACAGACGAGATCATCTCCTCGTTAAATCAACGATTGTTGTCACTTCTTCCAAAAGGTAGGGGGGCTGACAGGTCATCCCGGGCTCCAGGTTGGTGATCCTCATGTGAAGTCCAAGCACCTAGAGCCTCGTCCATACCTTTGCACTACACGTCGAATAGGTATAGTGATGGCGGTCTTTATAAACTCATATGAACCCTTCCCCGTTGCCAATGTGGGATAAATCCCAATTGGAAAATAAATCACCATCATTGATCATTTGATCAGATGGTTGTTGAGACTCCACCTGCAGCTCTTCATTCTTATTCCTCTGTGATTGAAATCGATCCTCTGATCTACTTGTCGATTCAATTTCGAGCTCTGCAATTCTGTTTTCATTGTTTAACTTCAACTACATCATCTACATTCAATCTATGAGATTTCTATCGATGTTTAAACTCATTAACAAGTTAACAAACTTGATCGACTTGGTCTCTGGTTTTAGTCATGGTGACTTTGATCATGTAGCAATACATCATCTTGCAACTTGTAGAAGTTTGCATCAACATCAAGGCTCTGTTTCTTTGACAATCAATTTTTAAGTCACATCCTGGGCAAAGCCAACCCTTATCTTCCAGGCACATCAAATTGATTGTAATAATAGAGTGCCTCATAACCATCACAGTCAGTGGGTCAACATACATAACTGCTTATGTCATTTTACATGCACAATGGACATTGCTTATATGTCAATGCTAGCCATCAGCTTTGTCATCATACTGCCTCATCAATGGATCTGTCAACATAGACATGTAATCATAGGAAACATAATGTCAACATGTTCTTTTCTATTTTAGATGTTCAGATTTAGATATATGTAACATTGTCAATGTCATCATAGTCACCATAATGTCAACACATCTGAAATGTATGCAACATTAGTATCCTTATTCCAGTCATGATTATGCAGTAGAGTCAATACTGTCAATGCCAATGCCATCAATGATATTATCATCATCACAGATCTATTGTCAATTCCAATGCCATCAATGCTATTATCATCATCACAGATCTATTGTCAATGCCAATGCCATCAATTCCAACCTGTATTGCCATATTGCCAACATATATTTCATCATACCTTAGATAATGTTCTCTCCCATTCAATAAATTTGTATATGTTTCCAGAATATCATATGGACTTACGATGGGTGCAGGTACATTTACCACAGGGGTTTTTCCTCTCCTGATCTGTGGTTGCGACATGTTGTTTCTTCGATCTTCTGTAATAGGCAAGACCTAAATAAGTTTTCCATATTATCAACAATAGTATAAATAATTAAAATCAACTCATATACATACATGTTACTCTGGAACTCCATAGAAATTTTGGGTTAACTCGATGCTACAATACACACAACACAGCTCTCATAAACTTATAAAAGACAAATAATGTGTCATATAAGGTTGAAAAATGTTTTATGCACTTATATTTTACCCCCAATCTCCTGCAATTAATGTTAAGTGGGTTACTGTCTGTGTCTAGGTAGAGAAGTGCATCGCCATTAATGCTCTCACAAGGACAACTTTTCTTCAAACTTGTGTATTGGCTGCACAATGTTGGAACAAGGTGGTCGAGAGCTCTAACTTGAAAAATATTTCTCGATAGTGCTATCGAGAAAGGCTCATCGAGATGTCACAAGGTATTAATACCCTCCAATGGAGATTCCCTGATGAATATTTGATTTTTGTATTGGGAATCATGCGAAGAATGAGACGTTATATATTTGCGCATGTTATTATGTCTAACTCAAAATGCATAACATGTTCTCTAGTCCAATGCTAAACAATTATTATTTTATTAGTTTAAATTAACCTCATCGGAATGAGCCTTTAGAGAGAAGAATATGTTGAAAAGTTAAGTCAGACAGAAGGCTTCCTGATAGTTATATCAGAGAGGGACCATTGAAGAGGAGCTATTGGAGAGAAGAATGGCCTGTGATTAGTTCTCATTCCGATGGGGGGGGTATCCTGAAAGAATATTCATGCCTCAAAGATCATGCATGTGTAAAGGATCTTTACTCCCTGGGGGAATTGAAACACTTGGATAAAATTGGATTAATCAACAAGTTGTCATCTGCCGCATAATGTTAGTGGTTATGTGAGGGACCCACTCACAAGTGTTTGATTCCAACTTGATAGTATTAATTATTTTGGAACAATCACTTCTCGACACGAGGTCACAGGATCGATATCTTACGATGTAGTGGAGCTATTGTGCATTGGGACACGTTCATCAAAGAGGCTCCATCATAATCGATAGTGTGCACAAGGAGAAATCATTTCCAATGAAGGTAAATATGATAGAAGGGATTCAATAACATGTCAACTTTCATATTTCAGAAAGAGATTTGGAATTTACATGTTCATTCACTCCGAGAAGTAACATTCCGATGAAGAGTGATCTGATAGCCCTCGTGTATGATCACATTAGTGAAGACTTTAATTAGGAATTAAAAGGACTTGCAATTCATTCATTGAGAAAAAGAGGCTAACAAAGGTAGGTTGAGATTTCATTACATCTCTTATTATCATAGTTTCCCTTCAGTTAGGCTTGAGACTGCATAGAAATAATATTAGTTTCTTGTATTAGTAGCAAATCAAGTTAGTAGTGATATAGTTCCTTGCTAAAATTTTGATAGGGGGACCCACTGAAATCCTCTAGGACAAAGAATTTTAGTGGGTAGTTGTGGGGGCACAACACAACCTTACTTAAGATTTCATATTTGTTGTGATATTTATATTTAAATAATTAATTTACACCCATCCATGGATGTATTATAATAGGTGCTAACATACAAATAAGAGCCAACTAAAGAATTGGTTGACATTGGGTTAAGTATGGGTTGTGAGTTGTAACACACCAGGTTTTGAACCCCCATTTTAAATAATGTATTGTTACAATACTGAGAGGCTAGGGTGCCCAAACAATTATTAAAGGGCCAGTATGCCCAAGAAATGTAATGTTTTGATCATTATTAGTAATAAACACATCGTTGGTTGGTAGACAGACAAGGACTAGAGTTATAGGGGGCTATGATTCCACAAGAGAGGGGGCTTGAGGGGATACATGTTTATTCCTATGTTGATTACCCTTTTTGCCTAAGGGAGGGGATCAGTTACGTGAGCTTCTTGGGGAAGGCCAGGAGGTTCTTGATTCCCCACGAAAATACTTAAACCCATCCCTGGTCTGATTGTGGGGTTGGTCGTTGGCTCGTCCGTTCCTTCCCTTCCGCATTCATACCATTCTTTCCCTCACACCCTTTCATGCACTCACTCACCCATCCATTGATCCATCCTCACCTGTGTCTTGGCTTGGTAAAGGGAAAGGAACAACTGAGAATTAGCCACGACATAATTGGTTGTAATGGTCATTGGTGCAATCCAGCCCTGACCTGGAGCCTGCATGCCTGAGATGCGTTGGTCTGTGCCCTGTTTTTCTCACAATTGTGAGTCTTGAGAGTTCCAACATTGAGATTCTGGACCAGCTGTGTTGGAGACCCTGGAAAAAGGGAGAAGGAATACCTGAGAGACTGCGTGGAAGAGAAGGGTGGAGGCCAATTCTCTTGGGTGGTATAGGCTGGGTGGAAGAGAGTTGGGTACTTGGATTGTTGTGGGTGCTGGAAAACTTGTGAGATCTTGAGAGCTGACTGGTTTGGGAACCCAAGTACACTCTGGAACCATCCTTGTGGATTCATAGCCTTGGCTCGGGGGTGACACTGTTGTTGAGATTTGGAGCAATGGTGTCTACAGTTGGGTGGAACGTCCATGGTTTGCAGCCAGTTGGTGTCGCCTTTTTATAAAGATAAGTGATCTCTATTGTGATATTATTATCTGTGTATGAAATTTGTATTCTTCTATGTATTTTAATTATCATTTAACTAAATATTAAATTATGCATGCTTGTTGGATACTGTTGTGCATGTCGTTAAAGTCTTTTATCTTATGCATCCTTACAAAATAATAAGGTACCAGTAAGAGTACGAAGTCCAAGGGTGGGCTTGAAAGTAGCGTACCCCGGCCTGTGGGTGGCTGGGTATGTTACAGTTTGGTATCAGAGCTTCTGGTTGAAACACCGAGTCGATATGGGCCGGGTCTATTGGTCAGAGTCTCATGGTTATAGATCGAACTCTGAACATGGAGTTGAAAATATCAAGAGGAAAAACATTGCAGAATCTACGCAGGAGATAGAACATCAGAAACCCGTTGTAAGGGGTTCAAAGGATTGTGACCATCCCCTTCAAATTTGGGAGCGATCACCACTGTAGGATCAGGATAGATCTGGGATCGCTGGATCAAAGGACAGGTGAATAGGGGTCATCCTATGAAAAGGAAGCAAGGGTTAAGGTCACAACCGTCGGATCCCAATGGAGAGAGAGATCAGCTGAGAGCCGACATTGCGGGGAACCAAGTTGCATGGGAGATAATTTCCCAAGGAGGTCCCACAATCCAAACCACGGTTTCACTGAGGGGTTACATTTCAGCATCAGGAGAATTGTGGGGTGAAAAACAGGTTACTCCAAACTGTCGATGCGTGCCCCCGCAAATTGAAAGGTAGTAAGTGATGTGACATGTTAGGGCTTGAACATCGAAACTCCGTATAGCTGAAGCAGATCATGATCGTCGATCACAAAGAGGTACGTGTCAGCAGATCAATAACTTCGAAGAAATCTATTTGAGAGGTTTTTAGTTTAGATTTGAAACTCCCGAAGCCCGGAGAGCTGAAGTAAATCTCGATCATCCGATCATCCGAAATAGATCTCAGTCGCTAGATCATCTGGAGTAAATCTCAAGCGTCAGATTGTTCGAGGTGGATCTGGGTCGTCTGATACAGAAGAGATGTGGCGTAAATCTATAGATTTCGTGTGAAAACCAGAAGTAATCCTCAACTATTCTATTCAAGGGGACACACGGTGGAATCCCATGTACTTCGAGGAGGTTTAAAGTTTGAGATTTCCGAAACCCGGAGACCTGAAAGGATCTCATCCATTGATCTGTCAAGAGCCATGGGTCACCAGATCCAGGGCTTTAGATAAAAGCCAGTGGGGCCAGATAAGTCTTGAAATTTGAGATTTTCAAAGTCCAAAGACCTGAAGTAAGCCTCAACTATCAAACTAAGGAGGACATGTGGTGCAAATCCGTGGACTCCGGGTGAAGACCTGAAGTGAATATTAGTCGTCCGATCCAGGAGGACACATGGCGACAAATTGTCCAATTCGGGAATTTAGAGTTCGGGAGAATTGGAAGTGTGCTAGTATGGAAACTCCCGAAGTCCCAAAGCTTGAATAGCCGAAGTGATGGGGAACGATGACATCACCTAGAGGTGATGTGGATCCTAGAATTCTCAAAGTGACGTGGCTTGCGGATGTCACCTGGGATGACATGGACACATAGGATGTGTACCACGTGTTAGTAAGTTTTGAGCATATGGAGTATTGAAATGTCAGTTAGAACGTGACACATGTCACCCTCCTGATTGGGCCACATGTCCGCTTCTAGTATTTCACCACGTGGCGACAGATCGTGCAGTCCAGAGACTGGGCACTCAGGTGGGGAAAGAAGTGACATGTTGCATTGTATCAAAAAATTTGGAAGGCCCGAAGGCCACAGTACATATCGACCGTTGATTCCAGAAGACACACGTCGAAGGATCATCGACTTCGGGTGAAAGCACTCTAGGAGAAAGTGCAGGAGGAAAGTTTTGAAACTTTCGAAGACCAAAGAGTTGAAACGATTCACAACCACTGATTTGTGGGAGGACACATGTCAGAAGATTATAAACTCCGGGTAAAAGTGTTTCGGGAGGAGGCAAGTGAGGAAAGTTGGGACTCTCGAAGCTCTGGATAAGCACTTTTTCAGCTAAGAACCGGGTCATGTCCATGGTCATATGCATATTGATAGCCGAGGGAAGGAGGGATAAGGGCCAAATTTGTTGTCTTTGATATAGAAAAGTGTTAAGGAATGATTTAGCTGCGGTTTCTAGTCGTGGTCACCTGGGAAGGTGGTTTGAAGGAAGCGCCTGCACAGGATAAAACTCTATGTCAGCCAAGGATAATAGGACACTATTATTTTCAAAGAATGGGGATATGATCTCCATGAACAAAAAAAGAAAGAGACATGTAGCATGGTTTGGCAATTTTGTTTATCATATGCATAATTCTAACAAAATGGTCGCTTGCACATTTTGCAGAATTAATGGGTTTAAACACATCAACTCAGGATGCGTATTAAGGAAATGGAAGAAGGAAAGGGAGCCTCCAGTCATGATGTTGGCACAGGGGCAGACCCGGGGTTCGACGCTACAACAGTGCACCAACAAAACCCTAACTACCGACCCTTTCGACAACACCTGTGAAGCAGATGAAGTCTCACCCGAGGTAGAGGCAGGGGAGGTTGCATGACTCCAGTGTCTACAACCTTAGATGGGACACAGATCTGTGATTGTAACACTTTAACAGAGCACTTAGTAGTTACAATTCATCAGTATTTGCCTTTATCTTACAGCGTAGATAAACCCTAATAACATAACGACGCAGTATTCACACAGATATAATATAACCAATCACTAAGCACATCAACATAGGTCAGATCTAACATTCATTCACATTATTCAACACTAAGATATCATATCAGATTCATCTAACATACATCAGTGCACTAAGCATTTAATCACATAAACAAGAGAAAACTCAAAATGCACAAAGAAACCACAACATAGGATATATGTGGTTCACCCCCTCCCTGGGGCTACGTCCACCAACTCTTCTTCTCTTTATTATCTTCTGTCAATCATCTACATGCACTGAGCCACAATATCCTACTTCGCATGGGACAAGAGATATTTTCTAGATCCTCCTTCCCCAAGTTAGGTTACAACACTAAGCCTTTACACAGTCCCTTACAATTACTTGCACTTAGCTCTGCAAGTGTTACACAGTATGCACAAAACATTCAAGACCATTCACACTTAGCTCATTAGCACCAAGCCTTCATTCACTACTACTTACATCGCTTAGATTTCTATTTATACATTACAAAATTAGGACTAAGCATGGGTAAACCCATGGGCCGACATTCCCATACCCATTACATAATCCCGAATCCCAAAAAAGGGCCCTAAAAGGGGTCGAGATCTCGCGATCTCCGCTTCGTCTTGCTCTCCGCCTTCGACAACCTGTCGAAGTCCCCAAAATAGGTCTAACATGACCAAGGATCCTCAAAACATGGTTAAGGGCCAACAAGCCCCCAACACTTACCTATTACTCGTCCTGAATCACTCTACTCTGGGTAGCTTTGCTTCAAAAGCCTCGATCTTGGCTTGAGCTACTTTGACTTGGTGTTGTGCCACAACCTCCTGTTCAGTGAACTCTTGGATAACAACTTCGTTGATAGGTCCCTCTAGGCATTGTTCTACTGTAGTGACGAATTGCTCTAGTTATGCTCCTCAACCTTCAATCTCTATGAATAGTTGGCAAGCCTCATCTTGTATAGGTTGGAGCCTCTGACTCACTTCCATGACTTTACGCTGCTCTTGGGATCGCTTCATCCTTTCAACAATTGACAAAGGGTTCAACTATGCCTGTATTGTTTCTTCTCGATACTTCACCTCTTGGAGCTGTGACTCCAGTGCCTTCACTTTTGGATTCTCAGTGATTTGCTCATACGTCTGGGCACTGTGATCACTCAATTGCTTACATTCCATGGCGAGGGCCTTGATTTGCTCAACTGCGCTTTGAGCAGTTGCTTCTCTTTGATCCCTCACATCCTGTGGGGTGTTGGGCACTGTGCGGAGCTCTAAGTATGCTATTCATTCCTGTAGCTGCTGGATAGCTTCTGCAAGCTACTGTACTTGATGCACGATTTGATCTTCTGCTTATGTCTCTAATCCTATCACATAGTGAAGTGCTATGTTGACTGTTTCTTTCACTTCGAGTTGCTCTGCGAGAAACTGTTATTTTTCTTGCTGAATCTGTGCTTTCCCTTTTTCAAAATTCATCTCGAGAGAAACCTTCTCATGCTCTGCAAGTCAGCATTGTTCTATGAGTACTCCTTGCACTTGCTTCAAGGCTTGGGTGGCTTGTTCTATTTCGTCTCATGCTCGATGAAGGCGAGCTTCAGTTGCATATGCTAGTCGGAGGAGTTGGGCTGGCTCATCTCCCAACTCTGGTTCTCCTGATGGAAGGGGCGCAGTGGACACTTCACGACTAGACTGAAGGGCCTGCTATACCCCTCGGAGTTTGACCTCATTTATGTCATACATTTCCTCCTGCTTGGCTTCTTGTTTCTCCAATATTTTCTACGAGGCGTCGTTTAGGGATGCTATGATGAAGTCAAAATCATCGGTAGTGAGTACAGTCTGCATATTGGTCACGATGGATCTGGATTTCTTTCAGGAAGAAGGTTTTGGGGGAGAAACCTTCCTCTTCTTCAAGGGATCGGTCTCATATCTAGGCAGTGTTACTTCGCCTTGCCTCTTCTCATCTTCTTTGACATTTATCTCTTTTCCTTCGTCATCATCCCCTTGGCTAAGTGATATTGAGGGAGTATTTTCTGAGGCGCTGCTTAAGTTTTGGACGTCTTCGGTCTTCTTCGTTTTGCTTGGTTCGGGTGTATCATGTTCTTTGTGCATGGTCTCCGAGCTGTCAAGGTTGGACATCTCTACAAGGTCTACGGGAATAAGGAGGTATGCCAACCAGTTCTTAGTGATCTCCTCAAGGTCCTCTTCCGTGAGCTTGTAGTATGACTGAAGCTCCTCCTTATGTTCGCCTGCTTGCATTATAATATAGATGAAGTGTTGATTTGCGCGAAACTTCATCAGGGGTCGAAACTGCCACTGCTTACTCATATCGCTCAAGTACCAGAGTGTGGTGAACTTCACAACAAGCGGCTTAAATGGCTCAATGTCCGGGAGGGTCGCACCTTTCAACATTTCCCAAAAACCAAATGCGATGAGGATCAGGAGCCAACTAAAATGGAATTCATATCCCTGATCCCGTGCTTCACGACAGTCTAGTTCAAGTTGATTAACTAGGTACTTCACCTAGTTCATCGATAGACCTTCCACGCACTTCCCTGTAAGGTCAACAACAAAGCCTGTGACCTGCCTGGGTCGATTCTTCCTTACTATCTTTCCTGCAATTGATTGGCATGATAGGCACACTACGCCATTCTGTATGGAAGCCACCTTGTAGCCTCACGTCCCCTTGTCAACATCTCTGTATGTATCCTTGATCTTTTGTGCTAGTGCACGATATGTGGCTTTTCCTGGATAAAAGTCATGCGGATCAGGTCCTTGCATACTCAATCCTGTGATCCTATGGATCAGCGTTGGATCAACTGTGATACAGTGGTATAGCCATAAGTAGTCGCCATGGTAACATGAAAGTAGTATCTTGACACAGGCTTTAACTTCCCGGTGCCTTCCAAAGTGTGGGATTTTCATTACATTCATTAGGGTGGACTGCGCGAGCTACATCGTCCACAATGGGGGATTATATTCAAATTCTTCCCCTTTGTCCTGGTCAAGTATTTATACGGGGCACACATACTATGTTTCTTGCAATCTTCGAGGTTGAATTCACTGAACTTCAATGTTGCAATCTTGTCCTGATGTGCTCTTACTACGCATATCCCGTTCGAGAGGTACACAGTAACCATGGTGTACTCAAAATCTCTTGGCACACTATCTCGACTCACCACATTTGCCAAAGGCAGGATGTAATCGGGAAATATGGTCGGGATCAGCTTCACATTTGCAAGGTCATCTCTGTGCTTGGTTCTCTTCTCTGTTGTTGGTTGGGATGGTCTGGATCCACGAGCAGTCGACGGAGAGGCTTGCATGCCTCTCATTGACGACACTTGTATACCCACATACATTACTCTTTCAGTCATGAGGTCAATGAGAACTTCTTTGACAATTTTCTCTGCAGTGATGAGCTCATCCAATATGCATGCTCGTGGTTGAATATCTTGGGTTTGAAGAGTAACTACTCAATGCAACGAGATGGATGGTGATAGCGCGATGATCGTTGTGCGGAATCAACTAATATGCGGGCTCAGATAATCAAAAAGTGGTCTTGGTACAATTCTCGACATAATAAGTAGATAACTCGGCAACAGATCTCTCCAACGGGTGAGAAGCCTTCATTAACTCAGTTTTTTCCGTTACAACGCGGTCCCAACGGTCTGATGGCGAGTTGTCTAACCATAAATGCCTTTATACCTGTTCGGGGTGTCAGTATAATGGTTATACTGTTCCCAACGACTATATTTCTTTTCTATGGCGAGGTGTCATGTGGCGATGTTCCGATATCCCGACGAAGTTCCAATTTTGAAAATTTTCCTTCTGCGAATTTCCCTCTAGAACCTTCTGTAACTTTTCGATCTTAGTTCTCTTCTTACTTAGTTTTCTAGCCTTCTTTCCAGTGAGCTTCATCTCGGTATTCCTTCTTCCATTCTGATTCTTATCTCCTCTTGGCATAGTAACTTTGCGCTATTGAGATTCTTTCCTAGGATTCAAGGGTAATACTTCTTCTCTATCTAGGCTAGGTACTTTAGTCTTCTGCAAATATTCTTGTGTTCTTGCAACTTTGACATCCAAGTTTCTAGTCCTAATTAGCCTCGATCTGTTCTCCCGTTCTTCAATCGTCTGTGCAATCCTCCTAGTCATGAAATCTCTCAATTCTTTCTTCTTCTGCTCTAAGACTTCTTCTTCCTTCCTTCTAGCCTGATCTCTTTCAATCCAAGGTTTTCCTAGTAACATAGTAATGGAGCACTGTGCTCAATGAATTTAACAACCTCAAAATATTCCTCTGTCGAAGTTTCATTGGCATTCATAGATATTTGGGTGAGATTTCCACATAGGGTTATCAGTTTTCCTCTGAATAATCCTATTCCTCCCAATGAAGGAATGATAGAAGGCTCCCCTAAAAGTTCCCAAGTTATTTCTGTCATTATATTCACCTATGTTTCCTCATCCAGAACATAGTCAATGTCGAAGTCTCCTATTCTTGCTTCAATGCATTCTTTTTCTTTGAAGATCTTTGATAAGATGATATGTCGGTGGTCATTCAAGGTTTATTTCATCTGTAGCAATACTTTCTTTGATTATTTCTGGGGTTCTGCCATAATCTCAGTTTCTGGATCTACCTTAGGGTTTTCTTGTCTCAGATTCATTCTTTCAAGCTCAACAATCATTCTAGCGAAATGTAAAACTTCATGGTCCATATATTTACAATAGAGACAACTAGGTCTTCTACCAGGGCATTCCTTAGCCTTATGTCCCGGTCTTCTGCAACTGCAACAAAGGGTTTATCCTCGTTTTCTTTTAAATGATCCCCAACCTTTCCTGTAATGCGCACTAGGATCATAGTAGATAACCTGCAAAAAATTCTTTCTAGGATCCTGCATCCATTTGTTAGTCCAAACATTCTCTCTATGCATAGGTATAACATATCTTTCACTATTCTTATCAGATATACTCATATCAAATCTTCTTTCATCTATCAGTGCCCTAGTTTTCAAGCTAGTACAAATCTTATCAAACATACCTAGATCCATGCTTTAGAAACAAAAATTTCCACTAATCTTATCTTCAGCAAAGCACAAAGCTTCCAGATCTAAAAAAATTCACTATTCTTACCTTTATCAGAGCACAGAGCTTGCAGACCTTACCTCTTTAAGAAATAATTCTCACTTTTACCTTTCTCAGAGAACAAAGCTTTCATATCTTACCTCTTTAAGAAAAAATTCTCACTTTTACCTTTCTCAGAGCTCAAAGCTTTCAGATCTTACCTATTTTCTTCATATCTGACCCTTCTTCTTGGCACAGAGCTTCACAGGTCAAGTGGAATGATGCGTACTAGGGAAACATATCTATGCACGAAGATTTAACAATTTTAGGTTGTATATTTGCACAAAGCTTCTTCTTCCTCAATTCCCAACAATCACAGTTTCAGGTCGGATGTTCGCACAAAGATTCTTATTCCTCAGTTCCCAACAATCACAGTTTCAGGTCATGGCAACATAACCATTTGTTGGAATAGAGGCAGACCCAGGGTTCAACGCTACAACAGGGCACCAAAAAAACCCTAACTATCGGCCCTTTCGGCAACACCTGTGAAGCAGATGAAGTCTCACCCGAGGTAGAGGCAGTGGTAGTTGCAGGACTCTATTGTCTGCAAACTTAGCTAGGACATAGATATGTGATTGTAACACTTTAACAGAGCACTTATCATTTACAATTCATCAATATTCGCCTTTAGCTTACAGTGCAGATAAACCCTAATAACAGAATGACGTAATATTCACATAGATCTAATATAACCAAGCACTAATAACATCAACATAGGTAAGATCTAACATTCATTCACATTATTCAACACTAAGCTATCATATCAGATTCATCTAACATACATCAACGCACTAAGAATTTAATCACATAAACAAGAGAACACTCAAAACACACAAAGCAACCACAGCACAAGATATACGTGGTTCACCCCCTCCCTATGGCTACGTCCACCAACTCTTCTTCTATTTATTATCTTCTTTCAATCATCTACATGCACTGAGCCACAAGATCCTACTCCTTATGGGACAGGAGATCTGCGCGCACTTCGCCAAATCCTCCTTCCCCGAGCTAGGTTACAACACTAAGCCTTTACAGAGTCCCTTACAATTACTTTCACTTATCTCTGCAAGTACTACACAGTATGCACAAAGTGTTCAAGACCATTCACACTTAGCTCATTAGCACTAAGACTTCATTCACTACTACTTACATCGCATATATTTCTATTTATACATTACAAAATTGGGCCTAAGCATGGGTAAACCCATGGGTCGACGTTCCCATACCCATTACATAATCCTGAATCCCAAAAAAGGGCCCTAAAAGGGCCCAAGATCTCGCGATCTCTGCTTCATCTTGCGCTCCGCCTTCGACAACCTGTCGAAGTCCCAAAAATAGGTCTAACATGACCAAGCATCCTCAAAACTTGGTCAAGGGCCAACACATGATAACGAGGCCAAAGGCTAGAATACTAGAGTTGGTAATGCTGGAGACCCTGGAAAAAGGAGAAGGACTTCCTGAGAGATTGCGTGGCAGAGAAGGGTGGAGGTCCATTCTCTTGGGTGGTACAAGCTAGGTGGAAGAGAGTTGGGTACATGTGATAGCTTGAGAGATGACTAGTTTGGGAACCCAAGTACAGTCTGGAACCGTCCTTGTGGATTCATAGCCCTGGCTTGGGGGTGACACTGCTGTTGAGATTTGGAGCAGTGGTGTTGACGGTTGGGTGGAACGTCCTTGGTATGCATCCAGTTGGTGTCACCTTTTTATAAATATAAGTTCTCTTTGTTGTGATATTATTATCTATGTATGAATGTATTCCACCGTGTATTTTAATTATCGTTTAACTAAATCTTAGATTATGCATGCTTGTTGGATACTGTTGTGCATGTCGTTAAATTCTTTTATCTTATCCGTGCTTACAGAATAATAAGGTACCAATAAGAGTACGAAGTCCAAGGGTGGGCTTGAAGGTAGCATACTCGAGCATTTAGCTAACTTTGCTCTCTCATCAGAGTTGGTAATGTAGAGACAGAGTCCAATGGACGCAAGGAAAAAGGAGAGCAGGAAACGTTAATAGAAATGGTAAGAAGCCTAAAGATGGAAGTGTTGAGCTACAAAGTAGACAATGAGAGACTGATGAGAGATAAAATTTAGATAAATGATCGAGTGTTGCAGAGCTTAAATCAGTTGCAGAGACAAACGAAGAAGGGATGAAACTCAAGATAAGAGGAAGAAGGTAGGTGCCATGAAATAAGGGATGATCTTGGAAGAGTTGGGTATTCCAAAAGTGCCAGCAGAGCTCATGGACACCACCCACCTCCTTACTCAGAAATAAATTTTTATGCATCAGATGATCCCGTAAGTAGTCCAGAGGTGTCTCATGCTAGACACCAAAGAAGGAAACAAGAGGTACATATTTTGTAAGGAGATTTGAGGAAACTCAAGCCACCTTACTTTGAGGGTGAAAGAGAAAGGGAAGATGATGCCGAAGCATGGTTCCTTGGGATCAAGAGATATTTTTAGTTGCATAATTATTCATCAAACCTGGAAGATAGGATTGCCACCTACCATTTACACAGGAAATATGCAATGTGGTGGTACCAACTAAAGCAAGTGGAAAATGTTAATGAAAGTAGGATCACTTGGAAGTAGTTCAAGAAGTACTTACAGAAGGAGTACCTCTCAGAGCATTTCTATGACAAGAAAATGCAGGACTTATTTGAACTCAGGTTGGGAAGCATGACTATGGCAGAGTATGAGAAGAAGTTCTTTGGAATTTTAAAGTATGTCAGGTTCATTGGTGATGAGAAAGTGAAAACACATAGATTTTTAAGTGCACTGCCAACCTTTTATAATGAAAATAACAACTATGATGAGCCCAAGAACTTGACTGAAGCCATCAGGAAGGCTAAATACCTATATGAGCAAGGCCAAGGAAGAGAGCCCATGCAGAAATCTTGGAAGGACAAGAAGAAAACGAAGTTAGATTAGAGGAGGAAAGGATTCAAACCTTCCTTCAATAGGAATGAGCCTAATAAGAATCATCAATATCGGTATGCTAAGAGGGATTTCAAGAAAGAAGATTCCTTGTGAAAATGGGGAAGACCACCAATCCAATGCTAGGGATGTAAGGAATATCACTTGTACAAGGATTGCCCAGACAGAAAGGACAGAGTGAAGACTATGCACAATGTTCAAGAGGCTACAACAGTCGAAGACATGGGAAGAAACTATGCAACTTTAAATGATCGACAAACAGAGTACCAGTCCAATATGATCGAGGTGGAAGGTAAGATCATAAATAGGCCTATTGCTATTTTGATTGATTCAGGAGCAATTCACTGTTACATTGATCCTAAGATAGTCGATAGATTACATTTGGAGAAAAGTAAACTTGGAAAAGAAAGTTTGGTTCAATTAGCCACTGGAACTAAAAGAAGAATCCAGGATATGGTCAGAAGTTGTTCCATAAGTCTTAATGGCGTGAATACTAGTATTGATCTAAATATCATACCATTGGGGTCTTATGATATTCTTATTGGAATGGATTGGTTGGAAAAGAATCATGTTGTCCTAGATTGTCATAACAAGACATTTACATGTCTTGATGGAAACGGAAAACAAAGCACTGTGAAAGGATTTCCAAGACCCATCTCTATAAGGGAGATTTCAGCCTTACAATTGAAAATATGTTTTAGGAAAGGATGTCAATTGTATGCAGCTCATGTGGAAGAGATAGATAATACAAAGGGGCCAAGCCTTGAATATTTCTCGGTGCTATGGGAATTTGAAGATGTATTCCAAGAAATACCAAGATTTCCACCAAGGAGGGAGATAGATTTCTCAATTGATTTAGTTCTAGGAGCTTCCCTGGTGTCCAAAACAACTTATAGAATGAGCACACCAGAGTTAAAAGAATTACAAATGTAGTGGAAGGAATTGTTGAAGAAAGGGTACATATGTTAAAGTGTTTCAGCTTGGGGAGCACTAGTACTTTTTGTGAAAAAGAAGGATGGAACCTTGAGGTTGTGTATTTACTTCTGACAGCTGAACAAGTACACTATAAAGAAAAAGTATCCTCTACCCCGAATTGATGACCTCTTTGATCAGCTAAGAGGAGAAAAGATATTCTCAAATATTGACCTGAGGGCAGGATACCATCAGGTAAGAATCAAGGAAGAAGACATTCATAAGACATCCTTTAGGACCAGGTATGGGCATTATGAATTTGTCATGGTGCCATTTGAACTGACCAATGCACGAACTGTCTTCATGTGCTTAATGAATGGCATATTCATAAATTATTTGGATAAGTTTTTCATAGTATTCCTGGATGACTTACTTATCTATTCTAAGTCTGAAGAGGAGCATGAACATCACTTAAGGCTGGTGTTGCAAGTACTGAGAGAACATTAGTTGTATTCCAAGTTGAGTAAGTGTTCTTTTTATCAAAAGAAGATCCATTACTTGGGACACATTATTTCAGAGCAGGGCATAGCATTAGATCTAAAGAATATCGAAGCCATTAGAGGATGGACAACACCTAGAAATGTGTCAAACTATAGATATTTTATGGGATTAGCTGGCTAATACAGAAGGTTCATAGTAGGGTTCTCTAAGATTGCTCATCCCATCACTTCTTTGGAAAAGAAGGGAACTAAATTTTAATGGACACTCAAGTGTGAAAATAATTTTAATCTGTTGAAGGAATTACTTACTAGTGCACCTGTGTTAAAGATTGCTGACCCAAATGAAAGTTTTGTGATATGTACAGACACATGTAAGGAAGGAATCGGGGGAGTCCTCACGCAAAATGGACATGTCATTGGATATGAGTCTAGAAAGCTTAAGCAACATGAGAGGAACTATGCTACGCATGAATTGGAACTTGCTGCCATTGTTCATGCCTTGAGGATGTGGAGGCATTATCTCACGGGGAAGAAATTCGAATTAAGGATAGACCACATTGGCCTGAAGTATCTTTTTGAACAACCGACCTTGAATGCCAGGCAACAAGATGGCTGGAATTTTTAAGTGAATATGACTTCGATATCAAGCATATCAAAGGAAAGGAAAATAAAGTTGTTGATGCGCTTAGTAGAAGAGTGCATATCATGCATGCTACTGATGTTAGTATGCATCAATCAGACTTAAAGAGCATAATTTTATATGGTCTTGTTATAGACTAGTATTACCTACAAGTAAAGGAAAACTCACAGCAAGGAGATGTACAACAAAAAATAAAGGAGTATGAGATAAAGGAAGACAGATTACTCATGCATAAAAATAGAATCTATGTTCCTAGTTCTGGAGAACTGAGGAATTTGGTATTGAAGTAAATGCATGATGTTCCTTATGCTGGACATCTCGGTTACCAGAAAATGATTACAGTAGTAAGAAGCTAGTTCTTTTTGCCGGGAATGAAGAAGGATGTTGTTGATTACATCGCTCAATGTATGGAATGTCAGAAGGTGAAGGATGAGCATAGGCACCCAACAGATAGTTGCAGCCATTGCCAATCCCAGAGAAGAAATGGGAAATGTTCACTATGGATTTCATCATAGGATTACCCAGAACGAATAAGCAACGTGATTCAATCATGGTGGTGGTTGAAAAATTAACAAAGGCTACTCATTTTGTGCCTGTGAAGACAATGCATACAATGGCTAATATTGCAAAAATTTTCATGAAGGAAATTGATAGGTTGCATGGGATACCTAGGAAAATCATCTTAGATAGAGATACAAAGTTTACCTCCAATCTCTGGAGGGGATTGTTTAAAGTATTTGGCACAAATATAAACTTTAGCACATCATATCATCTCTATACAGATGGGAAAACAGAGAGAGTCAATTGAATAATTGAATATATGTTGAGAATGTATGTGATGGATAAGCCATCTAACTATGAAGATTACTTACACTTGGTTGAGTTTTCATATAACAATGGGTATTAAGATTCATTAAGAATGACCCATTTGAAGCCTTGTATGGTAGGAAATGCGATACTCTAGTAACCTAGGACAACCCAATAGATAGAGTGGTACTTGGGCCGGAGTTTATGAAGGACATGGAATACCAGGTGGTCAAGATCAAGCAGAATTTAAAGGCAACTCAAGATAGACAGAAAGTTTATGCAGACAAGAACATGACAGCTAGAGAATTTAAAGTGGGGGAGAATGTACTTTTGAAAGTGAATCCCAAGAAAATATCTTTGAAGTTGGGTAGTTGTACAAAGTTGGCAGCTAGATTCTATGGTCCATTTGAAATATTGGACAGAATAGGGCCAGTTGCATACATGCTTGCATTTCCTGCTTCCATGAATGTGCATAATGTATTTCATGTCTCTTTACTAAAGAAATATGTACATGATCCTAACCATGTTATTGATTGGCATCTGACTCAAGTAGAGACAGAGGGATATTTTTAGGTTCAACCAATGTGGGTATTGGACAAAAGAGTCAAAATGCTCCAGAATGGAGTTATAGAACTGGTAAAAGTTCAGTGGACCTGCTATGGTATTGAAGATGCTAGTTGGGAGCATGAAGATTACATGGGGGCAAAGTACCCGCAACTTTTTGAATAAATTTGAGATTTTGAACTCTATTTTGTATATGCACTGAGGACGGTGCAAAAATAAGGGGAAGGGGATGTAACACCCTAGGTTTTGAACCCCCATTTTAAATAATGTATTGTTACGATGCTGAGAGGCCAGGGTTCCCAAACAATTATTAAAGGGCAAGTATGCCCAAGAAATGTAACGTTTTGATCATTATTAATAATAAACACATCGTTGGTTGCTAGACGGACAAGGACTAGAGTTATAGGGGGATATGATTCCACAAGAGAGGGGGCTTGAGGGGATAAATGTTTATTCCTATGTTGATTACCATTTTTTCCTAAGGGAGGGGATCAGTTACGTGAGATTCTTGGGGAAGGCCAGGAGGTTTCTTGATTCCCCCTGAAAAATACTTAAGCCCGTCCATGGTATGATTGTGGGGTTGTTCATTGGCTTGTCTATTCCTTCCCTTTCGCATTCATACCATTATTTCCCACACACCCTTTAATGCACTCACTCACCCATCCATTGATCCATCCTCACCTACGTCTTGGCTTGGTACAGGGAAATTAGCTGCTGAGAATTAGCCACGGGATAGTTGGTTGTAATGGTTGCTGGTGAAATCCAACCATGACCCGAGGTCTGCATGCCTAAGATGTGTTGGCATGTGCCCTGTTTTGCTCACAACTGCGAGTCTTGAGAGTTCCAACATTGAGATTATGGACCAGCTGTGCTGGAGACCTTGGAAATAGGGAGAAGGACTTCCTGAGGGACTGTATGGTAGAGAAGGGTGGAGGTCCATTCTCTTGGGTGGTACAGGCTGGGTGGAAGAGAGTTGGGTACTTGGATTGTTGTGGGTGTTGGAAAACCTGTGAGAGCTTGAGAGATGACTATTTTGGGAACCCAAGTACACTCTGGAACCGTCCTTGTGGATTCATACCCCTGGCTCGAGGGTGACACTGCTGTTGAGATTTGGAGCAGTGGTGTCTACGATTGGGTGGAATGTTCTTGTTCTGTAGCCAATTGGTGTCGCCTTTTTATAAAGATAAGTGTTCTCTGTTGTGATATTATTATCTGTGTATGAATGTATTCCGCCGTGTATTTTAATTATCATTTAACTAAATCTTAGATTATGCATGCTTTTTGGACACTGTTGTGCATGTCGTTAAACTCTTTTATCTTATGCATCCTTACAAAATAAGAAGGTACCGGTAAGAGTACGAAGTCCAAGGGTGGGCTTGAAGGTAGCATACACCAGCCTATGGGTGGCTGGGTATGTTACATGATTATATGTTGAAGTATCAAGGTTTAATTGAACAATTTGTATGTAGATTTGTTGTTTAACTTCCCTCATTTTATAATCAATAATCAACGAAACAACAAAAAACTTTTATATTAATTATATCGACTATGCTTTGTCATGGCGTATTAAACATGCATGAAACAAAGTATGGAGTGCAACCAATAGAAGAGATTTTGAGAGACAACATGCAACATGGCTTAGAAAAAATGTGTATTGTTTATGAAACAATCACTGCTATAGTATGTTTTTTTTTATTTACGCAATCATGTATAACACAATCATGTATATAATTGTAGATATACTTATTACACTGTATTTCTATGTTTGTAGATGGAACATGAAGATGCAGAACATCAAAAACAAGTCGTTCAAGAAAACATTAGGTTGAATAACCAAAGTACAACATCGTCTACAACTGATGAAGAAATGAGGCATGCATGCAACTCAAGCGTTGATAGTGGTTCAAGTGATGAATGACAATCAATATAATTGAATTTATTACAAGTTGCATCTTTTGGAATATTTGTTTGTAAAAATCAAGGATTTTGTTTAATGTACTCAACATATTGTCTCAATTGTATGAGGCCATGTTACTAATAAATGTAACAATTACATATTAGTTGCATTTTGATTATTGTGGACCTTTACATTGTCCCATTGTGTATGATGATAGGTCTCTTATTCATATATAATAAAATGCGTTTATTATTTTATTACATTGTTGAATGTTGTAAAATGTTGCATTGTTGATTAATTAATATATGGATGATTTACATTGTTACCAATAACATAGGTGCAATCCATAGGATAACACATTAATGCAATAATTATATCAAAACACAGTAACAAAAATATAAAAATCAATATTATTATAAAACATACTTGATTTTGAGATGATTAATTGAAAATTTGTAAAAAGAAACAATTAATTAAAATATATGCATATCATTAAATTGTATTCTTTTGGACTCATTAAATGGTGCATGCCATAAAATATGCATTGATGTGTTTCTACAATTCTTATGCACTGGTGCCTATTAATTACATTGCAACACTGGTGCTAAAAATTGTGAAAAGGCATTGTTACTTTAAATGACATAACTTACGAATATATTTATCGCTTCAAAACATTATGATGCACTATTGGGTATGTGTTATATTATTTTCGCGACCAAACCAAGTGTCTGTGTTGCGTCGGGTGTGAGAGGGTTTGATGGAAAATCCCCCAAAAAATACATTTTTGGAGGTTTTTTCAGTTTTAGTGGTTTTTCGACACATGGTTTTATAATTCTAGTTAAGTAATTAGGGTTGTTGACTAATAAAAGTCAATGGATTAAGGGGTTTGGATGCCGCAAGATCCTATATATATTGTATTGTAAACAATGAATAAGTATGATGAATAAAGCATTAAAGGTGTGGCTCTAAATAGGTTGTTGGTTTTCTCGATTTGGGTTTCCAAGGTAAAATCTCTCAGTAATGTGTGTGTGTGCCATTGTATATTTTCTATTTTTATTAAGAATCCATTTGCATTAATTTATTGTATAAGGTTAAAATCTACATTTGGTATCAGAGCAATTATTGGCTTCAGGGGAATGCCTTTGTGGTTAGGGGTTTGGCTCGGGTCTATGATAAGTCTTGTTACAATGGGAGCTCTATGGTATCGATTCTTGTGGTGAAAATAACTGGAGAGAAATTCAAAGATAGTTATCGAAAAACTTAATGGGAAAACTTTTGAGTTGTGGAATCTCAAGATAGAATATTTGTTGGTGGAAAAAGATCAATGGATCATTGTGTATCGAAGTACTGCACCTATAGGAATATTAATAGAAGACTATGCAAAGTTGGATCAGAAGGCGAAGAACACAATTTGTTTGTCTCTTAGATTTAGTATTGTTGAATGTGTCGGGGGAAGATACAACCAAGGAATTATGGGATAAGTTAGGGGATTTGTATCTATCCAAGTCCCTCATAAACAAATTGTTCATGTAGAAGAAGTTGTACAATCTGAGGATGAAACATGGAGACACGGTGTGATCTGGATTATTTTCTGAACGAAATGAAAGAAAATATATTACAATGAAATACACATAAAAATTGCCAGAAACAAAGAAATACAACAATACATGATTTCTATTAATGATAGAAATGTACAGAGACTTTAAAAATACAGAGTACAAGACTCGCTAGAATGGTAGCATCTTTATCTCTGAGAAGAGATGTGATGGCTACACTCATTCATAAGAAGATTATTACAATGAGGCTTTGAAGTCCTTTTTTATGATACACATGAATGTCAAAACCCTAGACATCCAAAAACCTAACCCTAGGAGATGAAGCGCCAAAACTCATGTTGGCCCCATTGGGGTAAGTTAGTACATAAACTTCCTGGGGTCGCAAATTTTGCATATGATCTTCGTTTTAGGCATGTGATAGCTCGTTGGAAAGGCATGTTCGAGAAATACACATTATGCCATCAAAATATAACTCTACCTACAGTTTGACTGTGGAAATCCGGAGAATTAAAAAAAAAAAAAAAACATTTTTTAGGGCCTCAAAATGAACCTGAAAGTATAGAAAGATGTGCTGACATGAAAAATTACAAAATAAGCCAATTGGAATAGGTGGGCGACCACCAATATTCACCTAGATGTTGTGTAGGGATTCAGAACAACCCCAGAAGTGTAGAACCCACAATTACAAAGAAATGTCCCCATTACAGAAAAACATGTTGAACTGAAAACTATCAAGATGAGTCAGTTGGAATTTGAAACATTTGGGTGGCCACCAATATCCACCTGGATCATTTCTTCCCCCTTAGGAAGCAATGGTCTCCATTGTGTTTATTTCCCGAGGAAGAGGAGAAAACATTTTATAAATTTGAATCTTGGTGAGTTGTGTGCCTTGTTGGAGAAGTTGTGCTTCTTGGTCTGTGGAAGGTTGTCACGAACCTGTTGCTCGCAGGGTTGAATATGTTCCACCAACATGTTGTCTCTTGGCTTGATGGGGCATTGTGTAGTAATCATTGTAGGTGAATAAACAATATCTTCTTTCTCTTATGCAATATGCTTCTGCTGGATAGAAGGTGTTGAGGTTGTAGTGGTTGTAGTGGCCTTATGTGCATCCTTTGAACATACTGTGAAGAGGATGAATTTTGCAGTATGAGAGATTACCTTGCGACACTTTTTTGGTGGAACAGTAGTCAGAAATACCTTTGGTATCTTGTAGAGTTGACCCCCCAGAGTAATAATTACACTACGGGGTCAAGACTCATAAACAACATGATGTTTCCACATATATGGTTGGCCCAAAATAGCATCACAGACATCAAGAGGGGAAACATCACACACTACCTCATCCTTGAAGGTTTGGATGCCATAGGACATGCAAAACTGTTGGATGACACAGAGATATCATCCCTGGTGAAGCCACCCGATGTTGTATGGTTGCGGGTGTGGTGTTTTCAACAACCCCAACTGTTTGATGACCTCAGTTGATATGAGGTTCTTCTGGCTGTCGCTATCAACAATGAAATGCAACGATGCCCCCTTCTCCCAAATCTTTGAATGGAAGAGGTTCTCCCCCTATTCAAGATATATTGGTTCTTCTGGTTGAATTGTTGTTGTCGCGACAATAGAAGTGGGGTATGTGTCGATGATCTGTCATTTTCAGTATTTTTTGGATCAGATTCTAAATCATGTTTGGATCCTTGTCTTTGACCTCGACCACCAATGATTGTTTCGAGCGACATTCATCGGTGTTGTGCAAGGGGATTTTGTGGAAGTCACACCACTTCCCAGTGTCATTCTTTGTCTTTCCTTTACCCTTATTTTCCTGTGTCTTGGACTGGTTCTCTAGAGGCTGTTGGTTAGGTCCGTCTTTACCATGATTTGGTTGTTTTTGATTTGCATACCCGAACTCCCATTTGTTTTGGTGCCTAATTTTCTTCTCGATTTTGACAACATATCGATAGGCAGCTCCCAATGATGAGATATTTAGGAAATCCATTTTGGTTTGAATGTACCTATGAAGAGCCCCAAGGTATCTCAGAACCAGATGTCTCTCAGAGTATTTGATAACCATCTTGGTGCGTAAGGTATGGAAAGTATTTGTGAAATCTGGCACTATTTGGCTCTTCTCTTGCCACGGTGTGGTCCATCTCATGTACTAGTCTTCATAGTTATCAACATGGTAGTATTGTTCCTTGACCGCATCCACAAAAAAAATCCCAAGTGTGATCGAACCCATATATTCTAGATTCCTCTGTGGAACTTTGCTCCTAGTAAGTTTCCCAGCAATGTTTTACATGGGGAAGAGCCTTGAGGAGTGCGAAGGTGATATTTTCCCTATCGAAAAAATTGTGAACAGAGAAATAAGCTTCTAGCATATTTAACCATTTTTCTAAGGCATCTGCATCTATCTAACCTTCAAATATGGGAATATAAAAATTAACTTCTACCTTGAAGGGAGAGGTTCCTCCAAAGTGGCCAATTGATGAAGATGTGCATGTTGTTATCGACAAGCGTTGAAGGACGTGGGAAATATTATCCATCATTTCATCCCTCTATCGCGCGAGAGCTTGTTCAAGCAATTGGTTAATATAATCTTATGCTCCGTCGTTTTTATTCTTTGTCGCCATAGAGGATTTCTTGGGCGTGCGAGAGAGATTTTCCTCAAGAGAGACAAGATTGAGACCCAACTTGCTATACTCAGACCTCATCAGGGACTTGCACTGAAAAACAATCAAGAGAAACCTGCTCTCATACCACTGATCTTGATTATTTTCGGAATGAAATGAAAGTAGAGATATTAAAATGAAATACACACAAAAATTGTCAGAAACAAAGAAATACAACAATACAAGATTTCTATTAATGAAATAAATGTACAGAGTGCAAGACTCGCTAGAAAGGTGGAAACTTTATCTCTGAGAAGAGATGTGACGGCTACGCTCATTTGCAAGAAGATGATTATAATGAGGCTCTGAAGGCCTTTTTATGGTAAACATGAATTTCAAAACCCTAGACTTCCAAAAACCTAACCCTAGGAGATTAAGTGTAAAAAGTAATGTGGGCCCCGTTGGGGTAAGTTAGTACATCAACTTCACAGGGTCGTAACTTTTGCATACGATCTTTGTTTTAGGCGCATGATAGCCTGTTGGAAAGGTATTTTCGATAACTACACATTATTTTGTAAAACTCTGACTCTGTCTAGAGTTTGTCTATGTCAAGCAAAAAAAACAATGTTTAGGGCCCCAAAACGGACCTAGAAGTAGTACAAAAAGATGTACTAACATGAAAATTTCCAAAATAAGCCAGTTGGAATAGGTGGGCGGACACCAATATCCACCTGGATGTTGTGTAGGGATTCAACACAACCCTGAAAGTGAAAAAACCACAATTACAACGAAATGTCCCCATCACAAAAAAACATGATGAACTGAAAACTGTTAAGATGAGCCAATTCGAATTTGGAACAGGTGGGTGGCCACCAATATCCACCTAGATCATGGTGACATAGCATCTGAACACCTTCAATACTGTGGTAAGTCAACTATTATCTGTTAATATTAATATTTATGATGAGGCTAAGTGTATCATTTTATTTTTATGGTTACCAAACTCATGGGATAGTCTGGTTGTGGTCATAGGTAGTAATGCAACTACTTTAAGATATGATGATGTGGTCTCATCCTTGTTGTCAGAGGAGATGAGGCAGAAGAACATGGAAGGAAATAACACAAATTACTTATTTGCAAGAGGATACTCTTAGAAAATAAATATATCTAATTCCTCAAGTGGGAGATCTAAATCTAGGGGTAGATCTAAATATCGTAGAAAATTTGTAAAGGTGTGCTGGAGATGTGGAAAAGAAGTGCACTACATGAATCAATGTAGATCCAAAATTGTTGAGAGAGAGAAGGGATATGATGATGCTCCTTCTACAGAAGAAAAAACCTTTTTGGATGAAGGAGGGGATATGTACTTGGCATCTGCATGCACACATGTAGATCATAAGGCATGGTTGGTCGACTCAAGCGCATCTTTTCATATGACTCCTCACAGAGAGTGGTTATGCGAATATGAAAGGTATGATGGAGGTGATGTTTTCCTAAGTGATGACTCAGAAAAAAAAATAATAGGACAAGGAAAAGTCAAGTTAAAGCTCATGGATGGAAGGATTGGAACACTCCCCAGTGTTTTTCACATCCCAGGATTGGCCCGAAATTTGGTTTTTGTAAGAAAAGTGGACAATGCAAGGGTAAAAATAGTGTTTGAGAAAGAAAAGATGGTTTGAGGAGAAATGGTGTTGATGAACAAAGTTTGGATTGGAAATTTGTATAAGTTGTTAGGAAGCACTATTAGTAACAGGTGCAAAATTTATGTCATTCCTAAGATTGGAGCTGAAGAATAAAAAACTAGTATAGTCTTTGTAGAAAAGACTATGTTGTGGCATCAAATACTGGGGCATATCAGAGAGAAGGGTCTTCGAGTACTACATGGTAAAGGTATGGTTGAAGGTATGTCCAATTGCTCTATGAATTTTGATTTATGTGAACATTTCTTGTATGGGAAGTAGAATCGTGTAAGATTCTCCTCTGATGTTACGAGGGTAGAGAGAATATTACAGTTGGTGCACAGTGATGCGTTTGGACCTATGTTGGTTCCTTAACTTAGAAAATATATGTACTATACCTCATTTCTAGATGACTTCTCGATGAATACATGGAATTATTTCCTCATGAAGAAATATGAAGTCTTTAATAGGTTTAAAGAGTTTAAGGCTCTTGTAGAGAATAAAACAGAGCAAAGAATTAAGGTGTCGAGGATGGATAATGGTGGAGAATTTTGCGAAATTTAATTCGAAGAATTATGTAAGAAGTGTAGTATAGCAAGGAACAAGACTACTCCATATACACCTCAGCAGAATCGAGTTGCATAAAGGATGAACATGACATTTATGGAAAAATAAAGGTGCATGCTTAGTGGTGTCGGGTTAGGACAAGAATTCTGGGGAGAGGCAGTGGGTATTGCATGTTACTTGGCCAATCGATCACCCTCATCAGTGCTGGATGAAAATACTTCACATGAGGTATGGATTGGTAAGAAACCCTCTATCACACATCTTAGGGTATTTGACTGTGATGACTATGTTCATGTTCCAAAGGAAAGCAAGATTAAGCTTGATAAAAATGGATGAAAAGTGTATCTTTATTGGGTATAAATATGCTCTAAGGGGTTATAAGCTTTGCAACCCATAAAATAAGAAGGTAGTGTATAGTGAAAATGTGATATTTAGAGAAATAAAAGATGTTGTCAAACATGAATTCCTAACAAGGGAAGAAGAACCAGAGAAAATAGACTTTGAATTGAAGGATAATGAATCAGAATCTACAGAAGAATAGGAATCAAAATAATAAGATCCTCATACTACAATATTGAGGAGATTAGTTCAGGAAAGAAGGAAACTAGAAAATTATAATCCACCTAATTTTCGTTCAAATTTTGCTTTGTTTATTATTGATAATGATCCTAGAACTATTACGGAGGCAATGGATTTAGAAGATGGAAAAATCTGGCAAAAGGACATGGTTGAAGAAATGGCAGCCTTGGACAAGAATGAGGCTTGGGACCTAGTGGAATTGTTGACTGAAAGAAATCACATTGGCAACAAATGGGTGTTTAAGAATAACTTGAATGCAAAAGGAAAAATGGATAAATACAAAGCTCGGTTAGTAGAAAAATATTATTCTCATGTAGAGGGAATTGACTTTGGTGAAATTGTTTCTCCTGTTGCAAAGTTAATCTCTATTAGATTTATTTTATCTGTTGTTGTTGATTTTTATTTTGTAGAATATATGGATGTGAAGAAAAAATTCGTACATGGGGATCTAGAAGAAGAAATCTACATGAAGCAACCATAAGTCTTTGTTGTGAAGGGAAAGAAAGAGATGGTACGCAAGTTTAAAAAGTCCATGTATGGGTTAAAACAATTATTAAGGATGTGGTATAAAAAAATTGATACTTATATATTGGGATTTGGATTCACAAGGAGAAAAATTGATCATTGTGTGTATTTCAAATTAATCGGTGATCATCTTATTTATTTGGTATTGTATGTGGATGATATGTTTTTGATAGGAGGATGAGGAAAATGATCGGCTCCATTTAGGGTTTTTGATGTATTAGCGACCTTGGGGTTCTGATGCCTACAAACCTTCTCTACTCGACTAGATTTCCTCCCAGTTGTGCGACTGAATTGAATCAAATGGATTCTGATGAGGGGGCACAATCCCCCTCATACTGCAATGTGACAACAAGAGTCTCAGTTGGATCCTCAAGCATGTGGCCATCATTTGATCTGTTTTCGCACCTTAAAGATCATATCTATCAAGATGAACTCAACAAGGACAAAGGGATGGATATGGAAGCCGAATCCTCTCATACAAAAGTAGCTTGAACTTGGGAACTTGGAAAATGCATTCCTCAAGCTTCAACAACCCCCGGGTATGTGATTAGTTCAGTTAGAGTTGGTGCATAAACCCAATATATGAAGGACCATGCCCTCATTGGAAAAAATTTAGGATTATGGCCCTCTGAAAGGGATCTTATTAAATGGATCAACACTTGGTGGAAGCCCAAAGGGAACTATGACCTTCAACTAGGTTCCAAAGGATTATTTACTGCTATCTTCCATAAACTAGAATATAAGGACAAAATATTTGAAAATGGGTTGTATTTCTACAACTCAGTAGGATTATACCTCAAATTCTGGATGGAACGCTTCAACCCATATAAAGAGGACTTTAATTGTGCTATGGTATGGATAAAATTATACCCCCTCAACCCAAAAACTGATACAGGAGATTGGAAACTACATGGTTAACTCTAGCCAAATTCAAAAGATAATTGATAGCTTCTTTTCCCCCCCAAATCCCCATTCCTCATGAAGATATCTCATGGAATAGCATGGGACTCAATGGAAGGACCAAGCAAAGGATCCTTCGAAACAACATCATGACAGAGAATCCTGACATATTATTGCTTCAATAGATGAAATGTGCAGAAATGGTTGTTTAGAACCTTCTCTCTAGATCCTGGAAGAAGATAAGATTCATGTTTAATGATTCAAGAGGGGTTGTGACGGGATTGGCCATCCTATGGAACCCAACTATTGTTATTCTAAAATACTTTTACTCCACTAAATAGACACTCTCAATATCCTAAAAACTCATCCGATCAAACAAGACAAGGCTACTAACCAATGTTTATGGGTCGCAGGACCTCCAGAAGAAGGGGATATTTTTAAAAAGCCTCACTCACCTTGATGTTCTGGAAAGAAAAAAAAATGGATCTTGGGGGGAGACTTCAACCACATCAAATCTATAGAGGAAAATTGGGGTGGTATCAGGCACTTAGACAAAGAGAGTGAATCCTTTCAAGGCACAATTGCTTCTCTCCACTTGGTAGATCTAGATTTTCGAGAAGGAATAAACACTTGGTCCAATCAAAGATCTAGCTCCCACCAAATAGCCTGCAAACTAGATCGCTTTCTTATCTCTGAGTTGCTCATGCCGGAAGGACTCTTAATGGAAGCCATCATCTTACTAGCCTCTAGATCACACCATTGGCATAACCAAATTTTGTTAGACACTGCAAGGTCTCCCAAAAATTAGCCTTTTAGATTTGAAAAGTTTTGGTTAAAACACCTATATTTCTGAGAGAACTCCCCCACATGGTGGAAAAATGCAGAGGTATCCCATGGAACTCTCATGTGCAGATTCCAATAAAAATTGAAAATTTTCAAACAACATCTCAAATTTTGGAACAAAATAGTTTTTGGGAACATTTTTCAAGCGCGGAGGGAATTGGATTAGAGGATTCAAGAAGTCAAAAAACAAATCATATTAAATGATGGCTATGAACAACTCCAAACTAAAGAAAACTCTATTATAAAATAGCTAGATAAACGATATGGACATGAAGAAACACATTGGTGTCAAAAGTCCAGGGTGCAATGGCTTTGGGAGGGGGATAAAAATACAAGAGTTTTCCACCACTCAATGATACAATGATGACATATTAACATAATCATTGGATTAGAGAATGATAAAGGACAATATATCCTTGATAATGACAGTATAGAGCAGGAACTGGTCAACTACTACAAAACTCTAGTTACTGAGCCTCATCCAAACCGCTCTACAGACATAGATAAAATCATCACGAACATTCCTGCCATCATCAACGATGATAAAAATGCATCTCTCCTCTGATCGATCTCTATTGATAAAGTGGACCAAGTGATGAAGGAGATTCGGGTTGGGAATTCTCCAGGCCATGACAATTTCACCATATAATTGTTTCATCATTGTTGGTTGATGGTTGGAGAAGAATTTTGGAAATTAGTAGAAGACTCATGCTTCTCCCATGAAGTCCTCCCATCACTCAACACCACTTTCCTAACTCTCATCCCAAAATAATAACGTGTATCTCATCCAAATAAATTCAATCCCATCACCCTCTGCAATGTTATCTATAATCTCATCACCAAGGTAATATCACTCTGAATCAAATTAATTCTTCCTTTTATCATTTCGAGGGAGCAACCGAGATATTTTGAAGGAAGAATTTTTTTAGATAGTGTTATCCTTGCTCGTGAGGAAATACACTCTCTCAAATATTATCGTACACCTAGGATGATTATTCAACTTAATTTCTCAAAATCCTTTGATACCATAAGCTAGCAATATATGAAACATATCATTATCGCTTTTGGTTTCAACATAGACTGGGTTAATTAGATCCTTAAGCTCACCTCTACAACTTTTTTTCCATCCTTATAAATGGAGCGTTGTCTAAAACCTTTGCCCCCTCTAGAGGTATTCGACAGGGAGATCCCCTTTCTCCCTTCCTTTTTGTCATCATGGATGAGGACCTCAGTCATTATATCAAAGCTCATATTGATAATGGCACTCTCCAAGGTCTCAAATTGTTTGGCATTCATCCACCTATCTCCCACATCCAATTCGTAGATGATACTATGATGATGGGTTATGCTACTGCTAAGAAAGCGAATACTATTCATAAAATCCTCAATGACTTTATTGTTTCCTCCGACATCTCCATCAAATATGGAAAGTCACAATTTTTTTTCTTTAATACTCTTGAAGCAATCTAGACCCATCTTTCCCACATTCTTGGTTACCCTCAAAGTTCCCCTCTATCCAAATATTTAGGCATCCCTCTTATTGATAATTATCTATGCAATAGCTCTTGGGAGCCCCTCATCAACTCCTTGAATCGTCGACTCATCTTCTGGACTTTCAGATATATTAATTTAGAAAGCTACCTTACCCTTATAAAATTAGTTCTTTAAGCCTTCCCTATCTACCTTTTCTCCACTTTAGCGAATCCAATATTTTTTGTCAAAACCATTTCATCCATCCAAACAAAATTTCTCTAGCAGGGCACTCTGTTTGCACTCTTTTCGTCGTGTGATGAGCAAAAAGTGAGTGCTTACATGCCTAGTTGGGCTCTGCTAGTCATGACAGCTGTGATGTAAAAGGTTAGAAAGAAAACAACTAAGCTATTAA